>JAWQFJ010027757.1:0-7500 GCA_034096865.1 Theodoxus fluviatilis | reverse complement strand
CTACCTCCACCACCAACACCATCACAACTACTATCACCACCAGCACCATCACCATCAACACCACCTTCACCACCACCACCACCACTACCTCCATCATCAACACCATCACCACTACATCCACCACCACCACCATCACCATCAACACCACCACCACCACCACCACTACCACCATCAACATTACCTCCACCACCACCACCCTAAGACAGACTCATACTCACAAGCACGGATGCACATCGATGTACACTCCCATGTACGCACACGCACACATACACACACAAACACACACACACACACACACACACACACACACACACACACACACACACAGAGGAGGACACACACGAGGAAACACAATCATACATAATCATACACGCTAATAGACGTGCGCACGCGCATACTCACACACATTTTCTGTTTATCACAGTGGTACTTCGGGTATCATCTTTAAAAACTAGTCATTACACTGACTTACTTCAAAAATCAGTTTGGCGTTATCAACGTATCATATTGGAGAGATGGGGACTACATTTGCATATATTACAGTGTCCAGAAAACAAATCTGTCGACTTTGTCACTGTCACAAGTGTGTGTCATTTTTAGGGCGCCGGAGTATAGCGCGTCGCTAATGTGTTTCATTGTCTCGTGCTGTCCGTGTTGTTTTTTCTCGTATCAGCCTTGGCGACAGGGAGATAGGAAAGTAATTTATAGAACTGGTTGTGTGCGCATATGGTTTAGGCATTCCACAGTTTATCTTTTGAAAAGAGACAGAATTAGGCCAAATAGTGCAGTGACGTCAAAGAGATTTTTGGAGTGACGTCAAGGAGATTTTGGAGCGACGTCAGAGTTGCTAAAGGAGAGATTCGATACGGTTGTCGAATTGTTGAGCTCTCTCGTTTGTACGCCTTTTGAAAGCGTGTATAGCTTAAAGGTGGTAGTGTCTTTGGTGTCAGTGTAAGACTAGGTCCTGACGCCAGAGAAGGTTGTCTCAACTACATGGGAGTTGGAGTTGCGACGGTCGTCCCTTTCTCTTTGGAACTTCGCTTTTGGGACAGTAAACGTTAAGAAGTCGGAAGTAAGTTGAACTGTTATCGTTATTCGTAACGTGCAAGTCTGGTCTCTTCTGTAGATAAAAATGGAGCCACGTAGTGAAGCGTGCTAAACCGTTATGTTGCATGTAATTGTATTTGTGTGTAGTGAGGCGTCGATGATGGTTTATCGTATGGTGCATTGTTTAGTGGATAATTTAGGGGTAGTGATTTGTTTGTGGTACTACTCCTGGGTTTTCAATGCAAAGCTATGTGTGGTGATGCTTCGATGATGTTTTATCATATGATGTATTGTGTAAAAGATAATTTGGTGGTGGTTATTTGTTGTACCACCCATGGGGTTTCAATGTAAAACCACAATAAGTTGGACGAAAGAGATAGTGAAATTGTAAAGGGTTGGGGGCGGGCAGTATCAAACGGGGAATGGAAGTATTGTCCGCCATGCTTCCATCTGAACATTTGTCGCCAGGTTTCAAGGCTCGAGATTCAAGGTTCAAGGCTCGAGATTCAAGGTTCAAGGTTCGAGGTTCGAGATTCAAGGCTCGAGATTCAACGGTTGCAAGATCCCAGTTTCTACGTCCCGTCTGTCCACGGGTTCTACGTTTTCAAGAGTCAACGTTGTCAAGATGCAGCGTCTACAGGTCATGTACCCTGGGATTATCGATCCCCCTTTCCCTCCCCCAACCTTTAGTGGTGTGAGATTGAACATTTTCCACGTGGGACTTTCTGGGACGGGGTTGGGTGGAAGTGGGAGGTATTCGAGCTAGGCTTTGGCGTCCAGGACTAATACTCTCACTTCGCGTGTGAGAGGTCCAGGGTTCAACCCCTAGCAATACCAGGGGGGGGGGGGGCGTTTTATATTTATTGTTATTTAATATTAATTGTCTGTTGTGGTGTCGTTGTTTTTCGTCTTGTCTGTCTGAATAAATGTCATTATTTTGAATAACCAATACTGTGTGCAGTGATTTTCTTTAGTCGTTAGTTCCCCCTTTTTGCATTCATTTTTTTTCTCATTTATTGCCACGTGCTAAAATTTCTTTAGCTGTGTGACAAAGATCAGTCTGTCTATGCCCAGACCACACACACAGCAGTTAGGTTAACACCGCACGTGACAGTCACATTGCCCGAAGCAAATGACTTATGAAAACTTTGTTCCGGGTTGTTCCTGTGGTCTTTGAATGAAACAATAAACAATTTCAGTGTTCAAAGGTCGTTGGAAGGATTAACTTTTAAACAGTCAACATGAACTATTTGAGAAATGTTTGTGTTTTATGACAATGGTGGTGGCGCCATTAGGAGAGATTTGAAAAAAGTGGGGAGGGGGGGGGGGGGGAGAAGGGGGATTGGGGGGGGGGGAGATAGAGAGAAGAGGGGGAGGGATGGGGGTGGGAGGGGAGAAGGAGGGAAAATAGGGGGGAGCAGGAGCAGGGGAGGGTGTAGGAAGAGCAGGAGTAGAAGCAGTATGAGCAGCAGGAGGTGTATTTTAGGGAACAGGAAGGACCCACGTGAAGCCATAACTGGCGAGTAAATGGTAGGGGGGAGGGGAACTGCCATGATATTCATTGACCAAAATTTCCTCACTATCAATGAAGAAAACCTTCATGTAGACACGGTGCTTTTTCATCTGTGCCGATTCACCACTTACCGAAAACGCACACGAGAAGAAATTGTGTGTATGCAGCGACTTTCCACAAGGTACGCTGGTCCTCGGAGGATGCATCCTGTGGGCTGGGGGTCAGAATAGACCCACCGCCTCTTCATACGCGCTTCGTAACAGGCGAACACCTAGGCTGAATGAGTCGTTGTCGGCAAGATTTCCGGACACTGTACCCCAGTTTTGAAACCTTGGCTTTACAGTCACTTGACTCGCACGCCCGGGGAGTTATGCTAAGATCCGGTCGCGTTAATGTATCTGCGTTTTGTGACAAACGTCTTGCTCGGTGATACTGTATGTACTCCATGCACCTTAACGGTCCGCGTGATTCGGATGTAATCTTAAGCTAAACGACGTTTGCAAATGTCCGTTCTCGCGAGAAATGCCGAGATTTGAAACTGGGGTACAGTGTCCGGAAATGTTGCCGACAACGACCATTTCAGCAATACCTAGGGACATCGTGACTTGATTTGCGTTTACTCTCAACTGTTCTAGTGATTTTCACGCTTAATGGCCTTACATAGCCTACAAAGGCTGATCGGCAGTAAAACTCCAACTATCCATCCATCCATCCATCTATCCATCCATCCATCCATCCATCCATCCATCCATCCATCCATCCATCCATCCATCCATCCATCCATCCATCCATCCATCCATCCATCCATCCACCTCAGAGGATGTCCCCCGTGGGGTGGGGGCCAAAATACACCCACAGTCTCTTCCTACGCGACTTGTAACAGATGATTACCTAGGGACATCGTCATTTGATTTGCGTTTGCTCTAATCTATTCTGGTGATTTTCGTGCCCAGTGGCCTTACATAGCCTACAAAGGCTGATAGGCGTAAAACTCTATCTCATCCATTCACCTCGGAAGACTGCATCAGCGCCACCTGGTGTTGCAGTTCATTAGTGCGTGCAGCATTCACTCCACGGCCCGTCGTACACGAGGTGATTTCACGAGTTCCACACTGATCCTGTCATCACGACCAAAGTATATCTCAATCTCAGAGGACGGCTGATGCTTTTGCTCCTCCTACGAACCACGACTGGCTCCCTCAAAGACGCATGTAGGATAGTGTTAGTTTGGCGCGGAATACCTTCGTGTAGGCCTAACATGGCCATCGGAGCCAATGTGGAAACATTACATGTAGAGCAACACTTCATCGATAACATACACTGCATGCTTAGCAAATCAATAAGCAACCCGAAAGGCGTTTGTAAACAAATATCGCCTAAACACCTTCTGTTGCAAGCGGTTCAAAAGCGAACAATGCATTTAGCATGGAGTGGGATGTAAAGATGGAGGCACTGATCTTACGTAGCAACCTCTCCCCCACGTCTGCGTCTCAAACCTCCTTGCACTTTATCCCTGATCATTGGACCACTGCATCAATACCTTCCTGCCACATGCCGACAAACACACACTGACAAACATAAGACGCAGGCAGTAAGATACCACCACCATCTTCACTCTCTCTGGGGATGGAGGGAGAGGAGGTGTATTCAAACCAGTTCCTGGCTCTCGGTCGCATACAGGAGTTCATCGAGGCATAGTGTGCCCGCACTGCCCTCACAGGTATCCGGTTTTACTCCTGGGTGAGAAGAGGCAATGCGAGGATAAGCGTTGCTTTGAATTCCACCATCGTTAGCTGCCCGTGACGGCGAATGACTCGCTCCCACACGGGATTGTAGCTTGACTGATAACAAGTTGTTGCACTCGTCCTTACCTGAAATAGCAATGCTCTGCTCCCTGTGGAATCGAAAACACAAATTCTCACAACCCTGTGACTGACGTTTGCATGCAGGACAACACGTATGCAGGTAAGCTTTCTCAGTTAGTTCCACTACTCCTCGGTTATAATATCATGTTCCTCGTCAATCAAGTTGGCCTCTGATATCTAAGATTTCAAATAACTCACATTCCAGACCATTACGTCATGCATAGGGACATGCATGTAACCTCTTTCAACTGAAGAGGAAAACGGACAAGTTCTGACGTCCCTGCAGGGACCAGGAAGTCTCCTTGTTCAAAATCCAAGCGAGAGGAAAGTTTTGAGGGTCTGAAAAGGGCATGCAGCTTTACAATGACACACTTTGTATGAGATTTGCCTTCCCAGTGGGGCTAGTCCCATCACAAACATCGACTGAAAAAAAATATCCTGCGCGTTACATGTGTGTGCTTGCGTGCGAGAGAGAGATTGTACGTTTGAAGTGTGTGTGTGTGTGTGTGTGCGTGTGTGTGTATGTGTGTGTGTGTTTGTGTGTTTGTGTGTGTGTGTGTGTGTGTGAGAGAGAGAGAGAGAGAGAGAGAGAGAGAGACAGACAGACAGACAGACAGACAGACAGACAGACAGACAGACAGACAGACAGACAGAGACACAGTGACACTGAGAGAGAGAGAGAGAGAGAGAGAGAGAGAGAGAGTCAGAGAGAGAGAGAGAGAGAGAGAGAGAGAGAGAGGGGAGGAGGAGAAAAAGAGACACAGAGAGAGTCAGAGAGTCACGCACAGAGAGAAAGAGAGAGAGAGAGAGAGAGAGAGAGACAGACAGACAGACAGACAGACAGACAGACAGACAGACAGACAGACAGACAGACAGACAGACAGACAGACAGACAGACAGACAGACAGACAGACAGACAGACAGACAGACAGACAGACAGACAGACAGACAGAGAGAGAGAGAGAGAGAGTGTGTTAGGAAAATTGAAAAAGGCATAGAGATCCTGTTCGGTCTTTCAACTCCATTGAAAGAACAGATATCTGATCGCAAGAAAAAAATCCATCCAAGTCTTTGAGCAAGAAATATCTCTAAAAAAAGGAAATAATTCCTATTTTTGTCCTGATTACGGAGCTAGACCGCTGGCTGGGAGGGTTGAGGAGAGCGTGGGAACTCCCTGCATAGGCAAACACGTTTTTTCACGTGCTTTTTCCTTTGAAAGAGTTTCTCTGGGCGAAGGCATACGCAAGCACTTGTTGCCTAACCCTCGAGTCAAAGCTGGGGAGACTAGACCACTCGTGCTAGAGGGGAGGTCAGTAACCCGTGACTGAAGCTCTGTCGTGAAACGGAGACTGATATCATCAACAAGAGAAGCCATCCTCCACACACACAGCTGTGATGTTCTTTGTGACCACTTATATTTCTATCGCAGCAAGAACTTCTCGATCTGTCTCTACCTCTGATGGAGGTGAGAAGTTGACCCCCCTTCCACCGTAATGGACCTTGCCTTCACTGTGGAAGAGGTCACGGCTAATTTTAGCACTTCCTGGTACGTACCCGCTCTCCCAGAGCAAAGCGAGACAATAAAAACGAGCACCATATCGTGTATGACTGGCACGTCAGGCTGAACGGTGCAGGAGATCTAAGACAGGAAAGATCAGTGGACCCTTCATGGAATCTGGAACATCTTGGCATGCATGTCCCCCACCCCCACCCCCACCCCCACCCCCACCCCCACCCCCCACCCCCCACCCCACCCCCCACCCCCAAATAAAAGAAACTTTGAATATTATAAGAAGGTAATAAGGAGCATATGAGACGCACTTCTCAGAGGAAATCTCATCAGACCACCCGGACATGAACTGGTAGGTCGGGATTTCCGTTAATTGCCTAATTTTCTCACAACTTTTTTAGTCTGTTTCTTCGGAATCTTTGCATTTTATAACGGATTTTTTCGAAAGTGATAGCGAACACATATACTGTTATCAAACGTACGTAAAAAGGAAACGCATGTATACAAACATGCATGCACACACACACACACACACACACACACACACACACACACGCGCGCGCGTGTTTGTGAGAACTTTGCTTATTATTATATAAGTTGGCACTTTTACGGTCAAACCTCATGTCACATGAAATCATTCCTGAAGCCTCCTGCTCTATGAAAAAGGATCCAGTAAACTTGCGCTTGATCGCGCATGGCTCAAGCATACTTCCTGGTTGAGGCACACACATAAAAACTCCCGTATTTCTCTTTATGAGCAGAACGAGTGTGCGACTCTCCCTCCGGTGAACACACTGATCTGCACAGGGACCTGCTTTAGAAGCACGGGGTTACGAATCACTGCAACAAGAGGCATGCTTGGTCAGGCGGTCTTTTTGTAGCTCTGGCATGGAGCTGATTGTACACACGCAGCCAAGATTCTAGTCCAATGTTCGTGCTGTCTTAAATCGTTACACCTCGTCTGAAGTTGTGAAACTGAAACGTGAGGGAACGCAGACGCACTTCGACAGTGGGGCGATAGTCGCAGGGAGAAGAGAGCCACCCTCTCAGCAACACAGGTAAGGGGAGGAGAGACCAGTTCAATTGTCCGTTACATATGCAATGTTAGATTTCAAAAGACACCATGAGGATTATGGACAAGAACTGTCTTCACTTTTTCTCGCTTTGATACATATATTGAGTAGCGCAAACGTTAATGTCGCCAGGAGGTCCATACTAGTAGCACTGGGTACGATTTCTTATTCAATAACTTCCTGCTCAGAATGATGGCGCGAGGGAAGCTTGAGATTTGTAGAAAAGAAGAGATAACGCCAGAGGCGTAGGTTAAAGAAAGTTTGTCAAAACTAAGAATCAAAGAAGAACGTTGTCTTGGTGCAGTTGTTTACCTCTCAGAAAAGTCATTTCACTTGCAACGCACAGTGAAGTGCTTTATTTCTTGAATGGTAGTCATATTCAGTCGAATTCGAAAGATGAATTTCTCCATTGTTCCTTACATTACTCAGAATTTCTAAAAGCGTTTAAGTATGTTGTCGTTATTTAAAGACACGTGGCAATAGTTGCCATAC
>JAWQFJ010027753.1:117500-126589 GCA_034096865.1 Theodoxus fluviatilis | reverse complement strand
GTCTGCAACAAGGACTGCCACTCCAGGATAGGACTGCACTGTCACAGCAGTCTGCAACAAGGACTGCCACTCCAGGATAGGACTGCACTGCCACAGCAGTCTGCAACAAGGACTGCCACTCCAGGATAGGACTGCACTGTCACAGCAGTCTGCAACAAGGACTGCCACTCCAGGATAGGACTGCACTGCCACAGCAGTCTGCAACAAGGACTGCCACTCCAGGATAGGACTGCACTGCCACAGCAGTCTGCAACAAGGACTGCCACTCCAGGATAGGACTGCACTGCCACAGCAGTCTGCAACAAGGACTGCCACTCCAGGATAGGACTGCACTGTCACAGCAGTCTGCAACAAGGACTGCCACTCCAGGATAGGACTGCACTGTCACAGCAGTCTGCAACAAGGACTGCCACTCCAGGATAGGACTGCACTGTCACAGCAGTCTGCAACAAGGACTGCCACTCCAGGATAGGACTGCACTGTCACAGCAGTCTGCAACAAGGACTGCCACTCCAGGATAGGACTGCACTGTCACAGCAGTCTGCAACAAGGACTGCCACTCCAGGATAGGACTGCACTGTCACAGCAGTCTGCAACAAGGCTGACTGCTCCAGGATAGGACTGCACTGTCACAGCAGTCTGCAACAAGGACTGCCACTCCAGGATAGGACTGCACTGTCACAGCAGTCTGCAACAAGGACTGCCACTCCAGGATAGGACTGCACTGTCACAGCAGTCTGTAACAAGGACTGCCATTCCAGGATAGGACTGCACTGTCACAGCAGTCTGTAACAAGAGTGACTGCTCCGGGATAGGACTGCACTGTCACAGCAGTCTGCAACAAGGACTGCCACTCCAGGATAGGACTGCACTGTCACAGCAGTCTGCAACAAGGACTGCCACTCCAGGATAGGACTGCACTGTCACAGCAGTCTGTAACAAGGACTGCCACTCCAGGATAGGACTGCACTGTCACAGCAGTCTGTGACAAGGACTGCCACTCCAGGATAGGACTGCACTGTCACAGCAGTCTGCAACAAGGACTGCCACTCCAGGATAGGACTGCACTGTCACAGCAGTCTGTAACAAGGACTGCCACTCCAGGATAGGACTGCACTGTCACAGCAGTCTACAACAAGAGTGACTGCTCCGGGATAGGACTGCACTGTCACAGCAGTCTGTAACAAGGACTGCCACTCCAGGATAGGACTGCACTGTCACAGCAGTCTGCAACAAGGACTGCCACTCCAGGATAGGACTGCACTGTCACAGCAGTCTGCAACAAGGACTGCCACTCCAGTATAGGACTGCACTGTCACAGCAGTCTGCAACAAGGACTGCCACTCCAGGATAGGACTGCACTGTCACAGCAGTCTGCAACAAGGCTGACTGCTCCAGGATAGGACTGCACTGTCACAGCAGTCTGCAACAAGGACTGCCACTCCAGGATAGGACTGCACTGGCACAGCAGTCTGCAACAAGGACTGCCACTCCAGGATAGGACTGCACTGTCACAGCAGTCTGCAACAAGGACTGCCACTCCAGGATAGGACTGCACTGTCACAGCAGTCTGCAACAAGGACTGCCACTCCAGGATAGGACTGCACTGCCACAGCAGTCTGCAACAAGGACTGCCACTCCAGGATAGGACTGCACTGTCACAGCAGTCTGCAACAAGGACTGCCACTCCAGGATAGGACTGCACTGTCACAGCAGTCTGCAACAAGGACTGCCACTCCAGGATAGGACTGCACTGCCACAGCAGTCTGCAACAAGGACTGCCACTCCAGGATAGGACTGCACTGCCACAGCAGTCTGCAACAAGGACTGCCACTCCAGGATAGGACTGCACTGTCACAGCAGTCTGCAACAAGTTTGCCGGCTTCAGGGCCGGGATCCATGATGGGACGCGACTGACGAAGATCTTTCTGGACAGCGAATGCATGGCTCGAACACTCTCAGTCTTCATACATCCAAAACATATGTATGGACGAACATGAAGTTTTTTCAAAGCACGAATTAAGGGATTTGGAAGGACACTTTGTGATTTGATTGAGAGGAAATAAAAAAAATTGATTTAAGTGGTTCGCCAGCTAAGGAAAATGCAATCATATATATATATATATATATATATATATATATATATATATATATATATATATATATATATATATATATATATATATATATATATATATATAAAAAGAAAAAACAAGCGAGCAAACAAACAAGCCTTACTTAACGTCAAATTTTCGGCTGAAAGCCTTCCTCAGGACTGAAGGGTTTGACAATATATATATATATATATATATATATATATATATATATATATATATATATATATATATGGTATGCTCGAGGTATGCTCGAGGTATGCTCGGAGTCCGGGTATGCTAATTCCCAGTGCCCCGATGAACTAATGAAATCGCCTATGCTTTTCCATTCCACTTTATGTTTGCTATCTTAGAGTTTTAGATTGTTAAATAAATCATCTAGCAGTAGCAGCAGCAGCAGCGTTGTTATAGTAAAATGCTCAAGATAATCGACAACTAGTCGAACATTTCTTATACTTTGTGGTAGACCTTTCTTCCTGTCCAAGTCAATTTAATCTTGATCTTTCCTTGCTTCACAGAACCGCATATGGCGGTTGTCGCTCTCATCTGAAACCTGCGGTGATGAAGCTTGATCAAGAGCGGTCCTAAGCGAATTAATTACAAGGTATGCACATTTATCATATTTCAAATCTCAATTTTCATTGCTAGCAAGTAGATCACACACTTCCGTGTTTGGGAATCGGTGCATGTATCATGGATACTTTCGGAATGCAAGTGCCCTTGTTGGTGTGGCACAACTGAGTATAGTACAGCTCTGTTGAAGAATACTACGCAGTATTGTGGCAAACCTGAGTATAGTACATCTCTGTTGAAGAATACTACGCAGTATTGTGGCACGAGGAATCTCCAACCAAGAGATGTGGGAGAAAACGGGGATCAACGACATCATTCAAGAAGTAAAGAGGAGCCGTTGGACTTGGCTTGGCCATGGCTTGGCTTGTTCCTCGCATGAAGACAGACCGCCACGCTTACGCCGCCCTATCTGGAAAGCTGAAGACAGGCAGACCACTCGACACATGGCGGCGTACAATGGAACAGGAAATGCGTGACGAAGGGAAGACCTGGCATGAACTGCGGTGGCTGGCCTTAGACAAGCCTGGGTGGAGGAGATTTGTCGGCGCCTTTTACTCTACTAGCAGGTCAGAGAATTGAGCGTGTAAGTGAGTGAGTCTCAAATACACACCACTCTGAAGATGCATTATTTGACAAATTCTCTTGGCCCATTCGCCATGGTTTACACTTGATTATGTGTTGCGGTGTTATGGTTGCAACCAGGGAATACAGACTTGTTGATGGACACTTTTCCTCTGAAGACTGTCAGTTGTCTCGCTCCGTTGGGAGCTTCTTGCCACATGAAAGTATATAAAATATCCTCCTCCTCCTCCTCCTCCTCCTCCTCCTCCTCCTCCTCCTCCTCCTCCTCCTCCTCCTTCTTCTTCTTCTTCTTCTTCTTATTATTATTATTATTATTATTATTATTATTAATATAGTTTATTCATACGCACATACGTTCCCTTGACAGGCAAGCTCATGGCGTTTACAATTCAAAGAATCAAGACTCATACAACCGCTCAACACCACATTCCTACAAAAACTCACACACTACACACATAAACAAAAAAATAAAAACTGAGATCCAATAAAACAAACTTTACAATATACAACACTTGCAGGCCAGGTCAAGTAAGGCGAAGCAGCTTAGTGGGAAAGGCGGATCTGAAGAGGTGGGCCTTTAGAGCACTTTTGAACTGGGGCAGAGTGTCAGAATGACTGACTAAGAGGGAGACTATTCCAGGTTACAGGTCCAATATAGGAGAAGGCACGCTGTCCTTGAGTTTTCTTGTTACGGCGGGGGACCTTAAGCATTCTAGAGTCAGCAGCTGAGCGTAGAGATCTGGAGGGCG
Organism: Theodoxus fluviatilis; assembly: GCA_034096865.1. NCBI lineage: Eukaryota > Metazoa > Mollusca > Gastropoda > Cycloneritida > Neritidae > Theodoxus > Theodoxus fluviatilis. Next base: position 122,571 of record JAWQFJ010027753.1, on the reverse strand, counting down.
TGTAGACTGTGTAAGAATTTCTGTAAGAGCGTGTGGTGCGGTGTTGTTGATGGCCTTGAAGCACAAAGTAGCAAGTCGAGACGAGACAGAACAAGTGATGTGATGAGCGTTTTGGTGGCCTGCTGAGAAAGATAATGACGAATGGTACTAATTTTCCTTAACTCGTAATATTGCTAACTGACAGACTTTGTTGACATGAGCTCTCATTGACAGATCATCGTCAAACATGACGCCTAAATTTTCCAACAGACTGAGAGAAGACGATGTCACTGTGACCAATTGTTAGTTTGAGGGCCTGATCCGATTCGCCTCCGTCGCTCACCAGGAGTGCTTCAGTTTATGAGTCGTTGAGTTGGAGCTAGTTCCGGGTCATCCACTGTTTCACGTCAGAGATACAGTGTTCGCTGGTAGAAAGAAGTGAGTGGATTTGACTGGGATGGGAGGAGTTGTAGAGCTGGGTATCATCAGCAAATTCACTGAGAGAGACTGAATGACTATCAATTATATTGGAGAATGGTTGGGTGTACAGTAGAAACAGCAGAAGACCCAGAACAGAGCCCTGAGGGACTCCGTACTTGAGAGGTGTAAGATCAGAAGCAAAACCCGAGATCGAAGCAGTCTGTATACGTTCTGAGAGATATGAATGCAGGAAAGAGAGTGCTACGTTCTCAATGCCAAAAACGTTTCTAAGACGGGTGAGAAGAATTCCATGGTCTATTGTGTCGAACGCGGCACTCAAGTCCAACAGAGAAAGAAGGGAAACTTTGGAATCATCAGCAAGCTCCTAGAACAGAATCGAAAATCTGCTTTCGATCGACAGAGAAAAGTGTTGGACTTCAGACAGAGACCAAAGGCACGACTTCCTGTCAGCCAGCCTTGCACCACAACTCTTTATGACTTCCCTCGGCAGTCAGCCCCAGCGTGATAAATCCCCCAAAACAGAAGTACACACACGTTCACCAGTGAAATGTTGAGTCGCATTCAAAAACTAAAATTCTACCTCAAACTCGCTTCATCAAGTGCACTCAATGATTAAAAGGAGTGTTGAACAGTTTTCCTTCCTCTTTGGACAGAAGTTGTTTCTTGTGGTGTGACACCCCTGTGGGTTCGGGGTAAGAATTGACCCACCGCGTCGCCCTACGCGATTCGTAAGAGGCGAATAACTAGGGACACCGTGACTTAATTTGCGTTCACTCTAAACTGTTCTAGTGATTTTCGTGCTTAATGGCCTTACATAGCCTACAAAGGCTGATAGGCCGTAAAAAACCATCCATCCATCCATCCATTCTTGTGGTGTCTTTATTCTGTATTAGGAAAAAAAAGTTGTGGTTACGTTGACCCGACTGAGTGCATTTTTTCTGCCGACCCTAGACCTTTTTTCGGTCACGAAAAGTAAGACGAAAAGAAAATAAAACGAAGTAAACAACGAAATGCATACCGACCTTTCTTCCCAATGGGCACTTAGAAAATCCCGACAGGGGACGTAATTCTACGTGGCATCTCCAGAGTAGCTTCCCCTTCCGCTCGTTGCACCAACGAAATAAAACGGCACCCTTTGCTATAAAACTAGGCCCATGCATGCACGTTTTGGAGTCTACAAGAATAATCAGGACAGAAGGAAATGTTCACTCTACTGGATATTTTCCAGGACATTGACTCTGGTGCTGGAAAAAATACATGTGTGCGCAAGCAAGCAAACAAACAAAATATTCCGACCTACCTGCATACCCTATTTTTACACCATGTTACCATAACCACAACAATTTGTTTTTTGCCTTTCGCACGTTATAGCGTGCCTTCTAACGTCGTATATGTGTCAACGAGGGGCCATACACATATATGTATATGACTGTTATTGCTGAGATTAAAATCTGACAAGATCCAGAGTACAGGCGTGTACATGTAGAGTATAGGAAATCGATATCAGTCAGTCAGCCTTTACAACTCCAGCTAGAATTGGAATTCTTATTTGAACCAGTAGAGATAAGCGTTCCAATATTTCTTAACGTGACCGAGGCTCAAGTCATCATTCCGATTTTAACCGGTGAAGAACAGAGCGATGATCTTAACTAGCCTACGATTGATTAGCTGACGTTACCATAGCTACACGTAGCTGGATGAAATCGGAAAATTTGATAGTACGTTATTAATTGCAGTTTCTTTCGAATATAATTGGAATTCTAATTTTATCTCGGAGTCAGAAGAAAGAGTCAAGCAGACAATAAAATGTATAAGTAGGCTGAAATGAGAATCAGTCATGCAAAAAAAGAGTAATATTTTATCCAGTAAAATGTTTGCTGAGATATCATGTGGTTTCAGTCCCCTTTTGTGATACGTCTTAGAATAGACCCACGGAGTCTCTCAAACGCTATTTATCAAAGGTCAATTTCTCGGGAAATCGAGAGTTGACTTGCCCCTATTTCAACCCGGCTTGGTCTTTGTCTGTCCCACGCAGGGGGTCATTTCTTACCCCCAGCCCACAGGGGGAACACATTTTTGTGGCATATTACACACACATATATACGTGACATGCATGCTACATAGCACGTACAGGTAATGTGATCGAGACGTTGTTATTACTTTGATATGCAAAATATTTGGAATTTGCATTCGGAACGACTTCACTGCAGGTGGTAAGAATCTGGAGAGAAAGAATGCAGTAGATGAATTCACATCGGAATTTATCATAAGCTTTTGTGTATGTGTGTGTGTGTGTGTGTGTGTGTGTGTGTGTGTGTGTATGTGTGTGTGAATCAAACATCATTTCTGACCGGTGTTAGAAAAATACAAACCTTTTACGGCATTAATAAAAGAATTACAAAATTTTGCTCTTGAGCACCAGCTTCTTCAGGACTGAGGAATTTGAGCAATGTTCATCCAGAGGTTGTGGGTTCCGTCCATGCCTGAGGCCTGAAACATTCTGTAAGTCTCCTGCAGGGATTAAGCACTGCAATGAAAACTTCCATTTGAACGACTCTGAAATAGATTGAGCGATGAGGGAGAAATATGTTAGCAACAGCAAAGACTAGCATCCATGGTCACAGTGAATTGTGAAAAATAATAAACAGATAAGTGGACAGGTTGGTCCCTTGGGGCCATCCCTGGCTGACCTACTGGAGCAGGCCCCGAAAGCCCAGGCCGCCCCTGGCTGAGCTACTGGAGCAGGCCCCTGGCTGAGCTACTGGAGCAGGTCCCTTGCTGAGCTACTGGAGCAGGCCTCTGGCTGAGCTACTGGAGCAGGCCCTGTCTGAGCTACTGGAGCAGGTCCTTGGCTGAGCTACTGGAGCAGGCCCCTGGCTGAGCTACTGAAGCAGGCCCCTGACTGAGCTACTGGAGCAGGTCCCTGGCTGAGCTACTGGAGAAGGCCCCTGGCTGAGCTACTGGAGCAGGCCCCTGACTGAGCTACTGGAGCAGGCCCTGGCTGAGCTACTGGAGCATCCCCTGGCTGAGCTACTGGAGCAGGTCCCTGGCTGAGCTACTGGAGCAGGCCCTGGCTGAGCTACTGGAGCAGCCCCTGGCTGAGCTACTGGAGCAGGCCCCTGGCTGAGCTACTGGAGCAGCCCCTGGCTGAGCTACTGGAGCAGGTCCCTGGCTGAGCTACTGGAGCAGGTCCCTGGCTGAGCTACTGGAGCAGGCCCCTGGCTGAGCTACTGGAGCAGGTCCCTGGCTGAGCTACTGGAGCAGGCCCCTGGCTGAGCTACTGGAGCAGCCCCTGGCTGAGCTACTGGAGCAGGTCCCTGGCTGAGCTACTGGAGCAGGTCCCTGGCTGAGCTACTGGAGCAGGCCCCTGGCTGAGCTACTGGAGCAGGTCCCTGGCTGAGCTACTGGAGCAGCCCCTGGCTGAGCTACTGGAGCAGGCCCCTGGCTGAGCTACTGGAGCAGGCCCCGAAAACCCGGCAGCCAGGGGCTCCAGTTGATGAGGGTGCATCGAGCGGCTCCGGCCTTATGTAGTTCTCTGGTGACGTCTGGAATAGCGACGTCCACACATACAGATGAGGGGGGCCAACTGTGCGCTGTACAGGGCAATGCAGATGAGATAAGATGAATGGAACATAAAGGTCTTTGAGCTTTTGTAGGCGACGCAATAAGGTCATTGATAACAAAAATCGCTAGAAATGCCTCGAGTAACAACGTGAAACCTTGCTTTCCCTAGATATTCGTCTGTTACGAACCGGGTGGGTCTACTGCTCCCCCCGGCCCACAGAGGTGGGTCTACTGTCCCCCCGGCCCACAGGGGTGGGTCTACTGTCCCCCCGGCCCACAGGGGTGGGTCTACTGTCCCCCCGGCCCACAGGGGTGGGTCTACTGCTCCCCCCGGCCCACAGGGGTGGGTCTACTGCTCCCCCCGGCCCACAGGGGTGGGTCTACTGCTCCCCCCGGCCCACAGGGGTGGGTCTACTGTCCCCCCGGCCCACAGGGGTGGGTCTACTGTCACCCCGGCCCACAGGGGTGGATCCACTGCTCCCCCCGGCCCACAGGGGAGGGTCTACTGCTCCCCCCGGCCCACAGGGGTGGGTCTACTGCTCCCCCCGGCCCACAGGGGTGGGTCTACTGCTCCCCCCGGCCCACAGGGGTGGGTCTACTGTCCCCCCGGCCCACAGGGGTGGGTCTACTGTCCCCCCGGCCCACAGGGGTGGGTCTACTGCCCTCCCCGGCCCACAGGGGTGGGTCTACTGCTCCCCCCGGCCCACAGGGGTGGGTCTACTGCTCTCCCCGGCCCACAGGGGTGGGTCTACTGTCCCCCCGGCCCACAGAGGTGGATCACTGCTCCCCCCGGCCCACAGGGGTGGGTCTACTGCTCCCCCCGGCCCACAGAGGTGGGTCTACTGCTCCCCCCGGCCCACAGAGGTGGGTCTACTGCTCCCCCCGGCCCACAGGGGCTGGCGAGTTAGACACACTTTAAAAGGGACCTCCGAAGCTCTGGAGCTAGAGTACTCGGGCTTAACTGGGTGGTAGTAAGTTCAGTCCACGTCAGATGTCCCAGAAAATCTTCAGTCTCCTTCAAGATCTCTTTGGTCTCTACTGGAACTGTTCTAAACAAGGGCACACCTGAAAAAGTGGTATAGAGCAC
>JAWQFJ010027753.1:107500-115000 GCA_034096865.1 Theodoxus fluviatilis | reverse complement strand
TGGCGCTCTACAGCCCAGTGCTGGAGTGGCAGTCCCGTCCGCAATGGCGCTCTACAGCCCAGTGCTGGAGTGGCAGTCCCGTCCGCAATGGCGCTCTACAGCCCAGTGCTGGAGTGGCAGTCCCGTCCGCAATGGCGCTCTACAGCCCAGTGCTGGAGTGGCAGTCCCGTCCGCAATGGCGCTCTACAGCCCAGTGCTGGAGTGGCAGTCCCGTCCGCAATGGCGCTCTACAGCCCAGTGCTGGAGTGGCAGTCCCGTCCGCAATGGCGCTCTACAGCCCAGTGCTGGAGTGGCAGTCCCGTCCGCAATGGCGCTCTACAGCCCAGTGCTGGAGTGGCAGTCCCGTCCGCAATGGCGCTCTACAGCCCAGTGCTGGAGTGGCAGTCCCGTCCGCAATGGCGCTCTCAACGCGGTTTTTTAAAAATAATAGAAGCAATCCTAATGCACCACATGCAATCCTCTCACGGGAACAGAGGCGCGTTTCCTTTTCGAAAGTAGAAAACACATTTCAGATGTGATGGAGTGGCATGAGGCATGATGGTAGCAGGGCGCAGGTATGAGACAAATCGTACTTGCTTTTCACAACTGTATTCACCCATGGGTACAGGAGCTCCTGGCTGATCCAAGGCCTGATGATAATGGCCTGGACCAACCCAAGACCGTGGTGGCAGTGGTCTCTCCCCCAGATGGGATGGGGGTCTCCCTTAGCATGCACTACAGCCCCTATTTGTGGGGATGGACAAGAGTAGGTAGGAAGAGGGAACGGGAAGGGTTCACTTCTGGAGAACTTTTAGACAAAGGACGGAAGTTCTCTCTTCCTGTGAAAGAGGAGAGGGAGGTAACGATGGAGAAAAACAGGGGGGGGGGGGGGGGGGGGCAGAGAGGTGTGGGTGGGTGCTGACAATCTGGCTGCTCCGAAAACTGACCTCTTTGAGACAACTATGCCAGCCAGCGTCCAGCCGGCGCCGCCAGAGGAGAGGAGTGGCCGCGATGACAGCGGGAGATAGGAGAGCGAGAGGGTAAACGAGGACAGGAGAGAGAGAGAGAGAGAGAGAGAGAGAGAGAGAGAGAGAGAGAGAGAGAGAGAGAGAGAGAGAGAGAATAAGTTACATGGCAAGATATCGACAAAAATGAGAGCGAATAATTCAGTAGAGGAGGATTTCCTCTTGGTGACACTGAGATGAGCGCGCGGCGAGCACTTTGCTGCTAAATATACCTGTCTGCGCAGGCACTCGCCATCAACGCTTATCTCTGAAGTGTTTAAAATGCCGTTCGAAAGGAAACGCGCCTCTGGTCCCGCGATAGAATTGCATGTGATGCGTTAGGATTGCTTCTAGGAAACGCGCCTCTGACTTCTTTCCCTTTCATTTATGCTCTCCCAGGTACCGTCCTTGCAGGCTTGCAGCTTGTCTCTATGTGACCTGTTCTAAGAAAGTATAGGAAAAGTCGTTTTCGAGTCAATTTTGATGAGTTTACATTTCCTGGAAAGAGATACAGTTCTCTTCAGCTTGATATAAGAATGACAAGATATTATTCCAGATCGCTCCCGTCCCAGGGATTGAACCACGGTACTGCGCCTCGCACATAATCAAGCACCAAAGCTTGCTCGCCTAAATCCGACTGTCATAAAGACGGGGATTCAGTGGGCGAGCAGAGGTTGAGGAGCTGACTATGCACTCAGGCAGAAGTTCCAACATGAGCTTCCTCAGCCTTTTATCATGTCTACCATATTGATTAGAATGACAATTTATAACTCCAGCCTGAAAACAGCCGCCAAAGAAGTTGCTAGGGGTTACGTCGACAATTTTGAGAAAACATGTTTAATATTTAACAAAATCAGTATCAAAAGAATCATTAGACAAATTTAGCCACTTTAAACCATAAGTTTAGTTCAGTTTTGTTCGAAAGCGGGATAAACAAGCTACATTAGAGCATGGACTATGCGACTATGCAGAAAACGTCCATTTCACCCGAAATGACTCGAGCTGTCGCACTTATCCACCATTTCTTCAGTACGGGTTTCGTACGGAGGGAGAGGGAGGAGGGAGGGTGTGTATATGTATGTGTGTATGTGTGTGTATGCGTGTGTGTGTGTGTGTGTGTGTGTGTGTCGGCTTTTGATACCTGTCTGAGTTTTGTGGGGGTAGGTGTTTTTAATACAAATGTAAGTAATTAAGATATAGAAACCCCTTTAAACTGGCCTCTTTGAAGCGTCATACATTTTCATCCTAAAAGCAATAAAATGTATTGTATTGTATTGCATTGTACTGTATTGTATTTATTGAAAGGAGCCATTGAGTAGCAAAATTGTGACTTGTCCTGCTTTTATTCTAATCATCTCCAATGATTATTTGTGATCATCGGCATTACATAGCCTACAAAAGTTGAGGGGCTGTAAAGCGTCATCCCTCCCTCTCTCCCTCCCTCCTTCCATCCATCCATCCATCCATCCATCCATCCATCCATCCATCCATCCATCCACCCCTCCCTCTCTCCCTCTCTCCTTCCCTCTCTCCCACCCACCCACCCATTCATCCATCCATCCATCCATCCACCCCTCCCTCCCTCCCTCCCTCCCTCCCTCCCTCCCTCCCTCCCTCCCTCCCTCCCTCCCTCCCTCCCTCCCTCATTCTCTCATTCCCTCATTCCCTCCCTCCCTCCCTCCCTCCCACCCACCCACCCATCCATCCATCCATCCATCCATCCATCCATCCATCCATCCATCCATCCATCCATCCATCCATCCATCCATCCATCCACCCATCCACCCATCCACCCATCCACCCATCCACCCATCCACCCACCTACCAACCTACCAACCTACCAACCTACCATTTCGTCAGAACGAGTCGCACATATCTGCAGCGGAAGCAGTGCTGACAAGCAGGCGTGCAGCGTTACTGGCAACACGTGCACCGCCATCAGCACGCACGTGCCGGGGGAGGATGTGAGCGTGCACACCTCATGGAAAGTCGCGCGAAGGCGTGGAATATTGGAGGCTCGAGTGCAAAACATGAAATGTGTTCACGTGCATCTCACGCAGCCATAAAACGCGGGGCATTAAAAATCATAGGTCGCTCGGAACCCTACAGCTGACGCAAGTATTTTTGTCAAAACACCGATGCTTCGAGTGTGAAAAGCTCCATCTCACGGGTCTGTTATGGCCGGGGACGCGTTGTCGTCACTTCCGGAGTTATTTGTAGAAGCCATTTGCTTTCAGCCATGTTGGTAGGAGGCGAGCGCTGTCTGTTAAGCTGTGCTACGGGAGACGTGCAACCATGCCTACTTCTTGCTGCGTGAAAAATTGTTTTAACAACCAACAAAAAGAAAAAAATTAAGAGGAGTCAAACGCTCCTACTACTTTATACCATCAGAGAAAACCAATCTAGGTCCGATTCTGCAAAGGGTGACCGAAGCTAGACGAAGAGGATGGAAAAAAGAAGATTTACAGAATAGATCTGACCTTTCGAGACAAACACCCGGCGAGAATCAGCAGACATCTCCCACGAATCCTGCTACGAAGAATCGATAGACTTCCAAAGACCTATAATTCTTTAACTCTTCCAACGTGTACGCCGATGTTCCGAGTACAACAATTAAATATGTCCATGGCACTCGTTGGCGGAGTGTTCCTCCGGATCAAGTTGGTCCTTCGTCAGCTGGTATGGATGGATGGATGGATGGAGGATGGATGGAGTTTTACGGCTTATCAGCCTTTGTAGGCTACGTAAGGCCACCGAGCACAAAAACCACTAGAATAGTTCCGAGTCAGCGCAAATCAAGTCACGATGTACCTAGTTATTCGCCTCTTACGAATCGCGATGGATGGATGGATGGATTGAGTTTTACGGCATATCAGCCTTTGTAGGCTATGTAAGGCCATCAAGCACGACAATCGCTAGAATCGAGCAAACGGAAATCAAGTCACGATGTACCTAGTTATTCGCCTCTTACGAATCGCGAAGGGAGACGCGGTGGGTCAATTCTTACACACACACACACACACACACACACACACACACACACACACACACACACACACACACACACACCCTAACCCACAGGGAGCGTCAGCTGGTATGGATCGAGCCCGCCGATCACCTCAATTTTGTTGAGGTAAAATCGACAGGCATCGGGCTTGCGAAAGTCAACGTAACGCGTTTTCTTCCTCACGGACATTACCTTAGAAAGAAAAATGTATCAACTAACTCTAATTATTTTAGATGTTGGTTTCTTGGCACAGCCAGCTTACCATGTCGGAGCAGATAAACAAATAAGAGAAAAGCGAAACGATCACTCGTGCACTGAGTTTTGATGCGTGACCGGGACACTCCCCGCAGTATGTTTTGTTTGCTTTGTATGTAAGGTTTTAGCACTAGCTGTAGGTGTAAAGATGGTCAGTTATTAATGTAATTGGTGAATTTAGTTGTCATGAAACTTTGTTTTGTGCTTTAATGCCATTTTCTTATCATAATCTTATACGTTACATTACGTCGAATGCGGGCAAGTTGATCATGCACTCATCGACTCTATGATCGTGAATTTTCTGTCCTCGCCTGACCAAGGAAACGAAATAGTCAATTCAAGCCAGAACTAAACAGTTATCTGCTGCCACTCATTCGAGCTTTACATGAAACATTATATCACACTAGCTCGATCGTCTGCTGGCGTAGTGGCTACGGTTCGATCATGTTCGTCTGCTAGGTATGTACGGTGTGGTTTGTTTACTTCTCTTCTGTGGGTTGTGTGCAGAAAGTATACGTGACAATAGTCTATTATGACTCTTTTCGATTAGTTTTTTTAAATCTAATTAAACTTTTTGCATGCTTTAATGCCATCCTTTTGCCGCGATCTAGCGATAATCACTCCTCAAAACTGACCCGAAACATACCCCAACATATAGCCCCAGAAGTTTTGTAACCTACCATCATGGCGCAGCTGCTAATTACCATATGACCCCTAGTGAACTCTTCCCCGGCCATTGATGTCGAATAGTTATTACTCCTGCCACGTGGCAACTTCCTGCGGCCGAGTTGGCGGTCTGCCCACGAACTTCGTCTTTTATTCAAGACATTTCAGACTTCTAACTGCAATTCTTCCCCCCCCCTCCCCCCTCCCCCCCTCCCCCCCCCCCCCCCCCCCCAGCCTGGCCTCGAAACACGGGCCCCTCGCAGTATTACCGGATATAACCCGCTCATTTTACAACCTCGCCTAAGTGTTGGGGAAAGACAGACGGGATAGATGGCTGGGAGCACGTGCAGCAGAGTTCACCAACTAGCCACCTCTCTCTTTCACACTGCCTGGTCTTCCCTTCAATTTTGTCCCGGATTTCTGTCAACAAACTCTCCCCTTCCCGCACTGCCCTCCCACCCACCCCACCCGCGACCACCCCCATCCCCAACCTCCCACTTTCTCTCTCTCTCTCTCTCCTTCCCAAAGGAGCTGTCTGCTACTTCCGTACAGGGCTAATTCACTATCTTCAGCTTGTTTTCTCAGAGAGCTGCATCCATCACTCTGGAAATGACTCCTCTAGCTCCCTCTCTCCTGCCATCTCCTGCCGTCCTCTTCTTCCCTTTGTGTGATGTGTGTGCAAGTGTGCGTGTTTGTATGTGCGAGTGTGGGTGTTTATGCGCGCGCGCGTGCATGTTTGCGCATGCGAGCGCGCACCTGTGCGTGCATGCGTGTGTTTGTCTGTGCATGTATGCATGTGCACGCTTACGTGTGTATGGGCATGTGTGTGTGTGTGTGTTTGTATGTGCGTGCCCGCGTGCATGTGTATTTGCATGTATGTGTGAGGGCACGTGTGCGTGTATGCATGTGTGCATGTGTGTGCGCTCGGTTCGTCGTTCGTTCTCTCTCTCTATCTATCTCTCTCTCTCTCTCTCTCTCTCTCTCTCTCTCTCTCTCTCTCTCTCATAATTGGTGTAAATCTGTCATAATTCCTATACACAAAAGCGGAGACAGGTTAAGTCCCCAAAACTATAGAGGGATATCGTTGCTGTGTAGTGTAAGTAAAATTTGTACGTCTGTGTTGACAAACCGTCTCCGTGCCTGGGCAGAAGAATGTGACAAGTTTTGCCTAGAGCAAGCAGGGTTTCGGACGGACCATTCCACCATTGATCATATATTTACCCTTCATTCTCTTGCAGTCAAGCATGTGTACGGTAGTGGTAGAGGAAAACTCTACGTCGCCTTTGTTGACTACCGACGGGCCTTTGACTCTGTTGATAGGACTCGTCTTTGGACGGTGCTGGCGGAGTCAGGGCTTTCAGCAAAGTTCTTGAGAATGCTTCAGTCGGTTTACTCACAAGTGCAGGCGTGTGTACGGTGGAATGGTACCATGTCAGATTTCTTTGACTGCTCCGTTGGCGTAAGACAGGGGGCAGTCGAGTCCCCGATAATTTTTTGTCTATTCATTGAACACGTTGCAAGGTACATTCGTACATACGGGCGCCATGGTGTACAGCTACTGCCCGGGATGACAGAGGTGTTTTCGCTTATCTTTGCAGACGACATTGTTCTGCTTTCTACTACCCCTGTTGGTTTACAGTGCCAGATAAATAACCTATACCACGCATCCAAGAGATTGGGTCTTCACGTCAATACTGACAAAACAAAGGTCATGGTCTTCCGTAGGGGCGGTTTTCTGGGCCGAGGGGAAAGGTGGTCCATGGGAGGAGCAGATCTGGAAGTGGTTAATGAGTATAAATACTTAGGATTCGTGTTCACTACTAAATTATCGGTATCTTCTGCTCTCGAAAGCCTGGGTGTAAAAGCCAAGAAAAAAAACTGTACAGTTGATTAAGGCAATGTGGCATCTTCGAACTATGAACACAGCAGTTTTTTTCCGTTTGTACGATGCTCAAATACAGCCTTCTTTACTCTATGGTTCAGAGTTGTGGGGATTGGAGACAAGAGAAAGTATTGAGAAGGCGCACATGTTTGCATGCAAGCGCTTTCTCAGTGTTTCTGTAAAAACTCCAAATGTCATGTGCAGTGGTGAACTGGGTAGATACCCAATGTTTATTAACACTATCATTCGGGCGATTAGATACTGGTTTCGGCTGAGCAGGATGTCGGAAAGCAGACTGCCAAAGCAAGCCTACTTAATGCTATCGAAAGAAAGTGTGTGTGGGAAGCTGAATTGGGTAAAATCAGTTGAACAATGTTTGTCAAGACTTGGATTTGGCTATGTGTGGACAACTTGTGGGCACATAAATGAAAAGAGCTTTATTAGATTGCTAAAACAAAGACTGTGTGACTGCTCCCTTCAAGAATGGCACATGAAAATTAGTGAAAGTAACAGACTTGCCTTTTATTGATCCTCTAAGCACTCTATACAGTGCGAGAGTTATTTGAATTACATAAATATAAGAAAATTTAGGGATGCATTTGTACGTTTCCGTGTTGGAAATTTTGCTCTTGGGTCAAACCTGCGCAATCCTGACCATGATGCAGACAGAGAGTGTCCATTTTGCGGAGAGTACGAGGATGAGCGGC
>JAWQFJ010027753.1:82500-102500 GCA_034096865.1 Theodoxus fluviatilis | reverse complement strand
TGTGTGCCGTCTCCCCCTTAACAAGCGGATGCACGGACCTCACAGAAGCCAGGGGGTGGATTGTTTCACAGGTCCTAACCCAGGCTCCCGGGCTGTGCTTCTATTTGGCAGAAAGGCGAGATTACTTAATTTAAATCGCTTTGAAATTACTTCTTACAGATGTTGCCTCATTCAGCATAACACAGTCTATTGAATGAATCATATGGCGTTGCAAGTAGCTGTCTTACTTGAGGGAAAACATGAGATGTTGCAATTCAGATGCCAGAGTAGGGGAGCGGTTCACTAGCCAAAGGGTCATGCTAATGTAACAAATGACTGACAGGGCAGCTGTGCCAACAATCAGACCACAGCAGAGGAGGGGCTCCAGAGCGGTCAGCTGGTCAGTTTGCCTTACACAAAGGATGGGGAAGGGGGGTTGGAGAGAGGTCTGACAAACAGAGAGATCTGACACACAGGGTAAGGGGGTGGGAAGAGACAGAAGCAGGGATAACTGAATAGGGGATGAACACAGTAGATGTACAATGCACTTGGTGATATGTGCACCTTATCACATGAATACAGTAGATGTACAATACACTTGGTGATAGGTGCACCTTATCACATGAATACATGAGGTGTACAATACACTTGGTGATAGGTGCACCTTATCACATGAATACAGTAGATGTACAAACACTTGGTGATAGGTGCATCTTATTACATGAATACAGTAGATGTACAATACACTTGGCGATAGGTGCACCTTATCACACTCTTGTCCCTCCACCTTTCCTCCTCCATCCTCAGTTGACCCGGTAGTCTTCCGTCTCTGTGTCTAAAGTGATATCCCTTATTGCCATGTGTGCCCCAGGTATCACATCATCTTGGGCTACGATATCCCTTGTCCAATTTCTTATAGGCAGGGGAGTCCCAAACAATTTTGAGAGGTTTCAAAGTGAATCAATTATGAAATTGTGCACCACAACTCCAGGAAGCACGATCGTACTAGTCACGTGACAAATCGATGCACAAAGTTCCAATGAGCAGCTGTGTGCTGTAAATGGGCACTTTATACGGCCATTCTATTCAAAATCTGTATAAATGTTTCCACGTTCATGTTGAAGCGTCAATGTCATATGATAACATTACATCAGCTGCATAATTATGTTTTCATCACATGCTCACAATGCTTCTCTGTCCTCTCCGCAGCCAGTGCAGGTGGTGGTGGAAGAGAAGGTCACCCTGGAGAACCTGGACGAGTTGAACGATAAGGCCAAGGATATTCACAAGGCACAGCTGCAGCTCAAGAGCTTCGTCGACCAGAAGTTTGGCATGATGCGGGTACGTGATGTTTGAAAATTGACAGTCTTTCCAAAGGCATGTCGGGTACATATGACGGTGGCCAAGATGTTTGAGTGTTCAATTTGTTTGTTCTCATCAAGGGGAACAACACGAGTGTGAAGACGGGAATGATTGCTTTGTTGGAGTAATTAATCTTTGTGTTAGTCGTCACCGTAAGTATAATGGTTTCCTGTGAGGATGGTGGTTGCGTATGTGAAGTGATCTCCCTCCAGTGTCGTGTCTGGCAGGTGTCTGCGACTGCAGTGCAAGTATATGACAGCTGACGTAGGAACATCGTGACTTGATTAGCGCTTACTCTACACTATTCTAGTGATTTTCGTGCTTAATGGTCTTGCATAGCCTACAGAGGCTAATAGGCTGTGAAACTCCCTCCCTCCCTCCCTCGTGCAGCATTATTTTCAGTCAAACGGAATGATCTGTGTAAAACGCTCCTTGTTTCCATTTTACATGCGCATGCCCATAGCAATATGAGCAACTTGTACTGTTGTCGCACACGATGCAAATCTATATGTGTGTTTAAAAATGTGCTTGCACTGAATATTTCGCCATGTCATCACGTCTCATCAAGAGACAGTTTCTGACAAGGGATGCCTACACCTATACCTGGGGCCTTCCTGAGCATGACATGATTTCTCAAGGCTGCATGTCTCATGCTGCAGGACATGGTGGACAAGGCCGTGACTGCCGCCAAGAACTTGAGTTCCCAGAACTCTGGCAAGCTGGAGGAGCTGGAGGAGATCCGAGAACTCTACCAGAAGGAGGTTCTCCAGAGAAAGCTGCTCTACAACCAGGTACAGACACTAGTCTCTCTTTTTATTTATAGACTCTAGCCTTGGAAGAAGGGCAGCATGTGCATATTGGTGTGAATGTCAGCGAGTGTGTGTGTGTGTGTGTGTGTGTGTGTGTGTGTGTGTGTGTGTATGTGTGTGTGTGTATGAGCCAGTATGTGTGTGTGTGTGTGTGTGTGTGCGTGCGTGCGTGTGTGTGAGTCAGTGTGTGTGTGTGTGTGTGTGAGTGTGAGTGTGTGTGTGCGTGTGCGTGCGTGTGTGTGAGTCAGTGTATGTGTGTGTGTGTGTGTGAGTTTGTGTGAGTGTGTGAGTCAGTGTATATGAGTGTGTATGTATGTGTTTGTGAGTGTGCGTGAGTCAGTGTGTGTGTGTGTGTGTGTGTGTGTGTGTGCGTGTGCGTGTGTGTGTGCTCAAGGGCTTTTTCGCGTGCATGCAAACTCATAATTAAACGCGTGTTTTTATTCATCTTCCGTCCGTCCATCAGTTGAAAGATCTTTGTGTTTTGTCACCAATATGATCTGCTCAGTTCGTTCATCTGTTTGTCTGTCCTATCGGCCGTCCGTTCCCTTGTCTTTTCATATACCTGGTATGTCATCTCACTCGACTCTTTCTCCATGCACGCTAACACCAGCTTATGTGACGATGAGAGGGAACGAAAACATGCGCAGAACACATCTGTGTTCTGCGCACGTTCCGTCGTTGTATGTGCAGTTGTCTTGTATATGTTACAGGGAATAAAAAAATTTAGGGAATAAGCTTAATCCCTGAAATTTTAAGGGAATAGGCTTATTCCCTGTTTCAACTGGGGAGTAAGCTTATTCCTTTAAAAAATCAGGGATTTAGCTTATTCCCTGAAATGGGAGGTCATTTTTTTTGCTTATTCCCTGATTAGTTTAAAGCACACAAACAGAAACACTAATACAAGATTTGTTGCTTTAAACATTGGTTTATTCATAAATACACAAGGATCAAAATACAAAATGAAAATATTGCTGCTCACAAACAAGGGTTGCTCAGGTTCGTCCTTTCGCTTTAAAACGAGTTTGGATACTTGCCCACAGGTAAGAATTTCAAACAGGGAATAAGCCTATTCCCTTAAAATTTCAGGGATTAAGCTAATTCCCTAAATGTTCTTATTCCCTGTAACATATCAACCTTTACTTCGTCACTGCTTCATCGACCTCTCTTTGGTTGCGTCGCTTTCAGACGTAGGCCTACGTATTCTGTGACAGAAATAAACCCTTGCAAATAAACTAGCTTCCCATAAATCGTTCACCGCCCTCTTGATTTCTTTTTGTTCACAATGCGGTCGATACCCTTTGTGCCTTGTCTGCAGCTGCAAGAGATGCGAGGGAACATCCGGGTGTTTTGCCGAGTTCGTTATGACGACCGCTGTGACTGTTGCCTGAAGTTCCCCACGGACCAGGATGTTGCCATTGCAAATGCAGACAACAGCCGCAAGACCTTCAGCTACGACAAGGTGTTCGCGCCACAGACCAGCCAAGAACAGGTGAAATGTCCCGAAGCTCCCGGTTGAAGCGTTGCTGTAACCGTTAATCATACTTGTGCGTTTGTAATAGTAAAAGATTAGCTTGCATTGCCATTTCATATGAGAGAGAGAGAGAAGTACACAGACAGACACACATACACACACGCATGCACACATACACTCACAACACACACACATATACACACACGCACATGCACGCACGCGCGCACACTCAGAGAGAGAGAGAGAGTCATAAAGGTAAGAGAAGTGACTTCACAACTCACTCGTCACCCACATCTGCGTTTCGAAAACGCCAGGATCAGTGCTCCAGCCTATCAACCCTACACTGACCTGACAACGCACACAGAAACACAGTGCACATGCAGGTGCCAGCATCGCCTCCAGTCTCAGGGAACAATTCCAACCCAGTGTCACTTACTGCCGCCTCGCCTTGCACAAGGCCGCACCTCTTTAGATCTGTGTGCCCAACACTGCACTCGCTACCCGCAGCAACTGCAAGCGAGGGTCTTAACCACAGGGCTAGAGCCCCGAACACAGTGGTTGCATTGTTTCCACATACTTTTCGTCAACAGTGGTTTGAACGAGTCAGTCAGACACGTTCTCAATGCGTCAAGAACAACAGCTGGATAAACTTTGCAATGGATTTGGCACTCGAACTGCAAAGCATGTTTGGAAGAATACAGGGAGCACGCAAATGCCTTTTTGAAAGCTTCAAGTATTACTCTGGTATTGCAATGTGCTGTCAGCTAACAGTCGCGAACACTCAATAGAAGTTAGCATGGAGCGCGTTGCAAAGACGCAAGGAAAGCCAAATACCTGCGAGGAATAGGCTGGTGTCAACATGGGGAAAGCAAATGTAAAGGCGATGTAGATGCTGCTTGGGGCTGACTGTGCGGGTGCTAATGGAGCTGGCCGCGAAAACACTAAATCTGCAGCATTCCAGCTGATGAGGGAGGTATGCGATTTTTGACAAAATAATGTTGTCATCGGCCTGTGCCTCCCAGACCTCACGTCTAAGGTACGCGGCCCTGCAGCGCAGCCTGGGGATACACCGCGTGATGTGATATTCGCATGTCGTTCTCATGAAGGTACTCCACAACTGAGGGCGAAAGGTTTACGTACCATAGTGTAACTGGGGGAGTGGTTGAGATTACCTTTTCAACCCGCAGTGAGGAAGATAAATGTACATCCTGAGAAATTCATACCGAAACTCACAGCCACTCACAAGTAACTTTGCTTCACATGTACAGGTGTTTAAGGACGTACAGCCCATCATCACATCGTGCGTGGACGGCTACAACGTGTGTCTGATGGCCTACGGGCAGACAGGCTCTGGCAAAACCTTCACCATGATGGGAACGTCCAGCAACCCAGGCATCAACATAAGGTAAGCGGTCCAGGGGGAAGGCGGCGCTTCTCTGCCCTCGACTGTGTCTCTCATCAAGTCGAGAGTTCGAAAAAGCTTCCATAAACGGGCAACACAAGTGGACTTGTCCGAGGAGAGGGGTGTGGAAAGACGGCCAAGCTGGCGACCCCTACAAGCTAGCAAGCAACAGCATCTGACTGGCAAGCGATCTTGGTTTGTTAATTCTCAGTGAATTCGCAGTGATTCATCCAGAGAATGATAGCATAATATGACGACGAATAGAATGGGGGGGGGGGGGGGTGAAGGAGGGGGGAACTAGTAAAAACGCAACCAAGCAGATGTTGTGTCCCGCCAGTTTGTGTTTCCCGCCAGCTCGGCTGTCTTTCTCACACCCCTCTCCTCGGACGAGTCCACTAGTGTGGCCCGTTTATGAAAGCCTTTCCGAGATTTCAACTACATTTACATAACAAGTCGGACAGAGACTAGCACGGCGCCCTTACGTCAGCCAGCTGAATCTCGCTTGACCACCATGTAAGTGTCCAGAGGCGCGCGTTGCTTAGTCTACATACTGTAGTTGGCAAACAATAGGCCGATGTCAGCATGTGTCAAACATTTGACTACTTAAACATTTGCTTTCATTATGTTGACACATGTTGACACCGGCCTATTCCTCGCAAGATCTTGCAAGGTTCCTTGCGTAAGCAACGCGCCTGTGAGCCCGCTAGCGGAGAGATGACCTTTTGACCTCACAACGCTACTTCCTGCCACCATGTCAGAATCCTCAGCTCCTGTTTGACACCATGCACTCCCTGTGTGCAGCTGTTTGCAGTGAAAAGCAATGTTTCGCTTTTTCTTTATGCCCATAGAAAATAATTTTGAGCGTAACTCCTTTTGTTTGGCTTCAACAGTTTGGCAACAGTCGTTGCTTGCTACATCAGGTGGCACCTGCAAAACAGACTAAACTGATCTGGTTGACTGACCCCCTGGGGGGAGACATCCGAGGGTATGCTAAGTATACCGTCGCACCTTGCACATGAGGGCATTGCGAGGGTAAGCCCCCACATTGCAAGGACGACATGCTTACAGCTGCTGATGCAGACCTACATGGTCTCCAACTAGAGAGAAATGATCGCTCACCATTCATCAAGGTAACAGAGCGCCCTAGTAAAACTGTTTGGTGCTATCAAAGACTTAGGTTAGATGCATAGTATTCTGTTACAAATTATTTCAAAGCGTGATATTTTCTTAATCTCTGTGTCTGTATGTGAAGGAGTCTATTAAACTTTAATTTGAAACTGTTTGATAGGTTTGCTTTCGTTTTGTCAATTAGTGTTACCTGCCTTTCTTTCTGCAGAGCCATATCAGAGCTGCTTCAGGTGTGCAGTGAGAGAGTGGAGACCCAGACCTACACACTGCTTGTGAGCTCTCTGTTGTCTTTTCATGTGTGTCCGCGCATGCATGCATGAGAGAGAGAGAGAGAGATAGAGAGAGAGAGACATACAGACAGGCAGACAGACAGACAGACAGACACACAGACAGACACACAGACAGACAGACAGACAAAGTCACAGAGAGAGAGAGAGAGAGAGACAGACAGACAGACAGACAGACAGACAGACAGACAGACAGACAGACAGACAGACAGAGAGAGGGGGGGGGGGGGGGGAGAGGGAGGGAGGGAGGGGGGCGGTCGGACGGACGGACGGACGGACAGAGAGAGAGAGAGATTGACTGATTGATTGATTGAACTTTATTTTTCAAGGGAAATACATGAATTAGGCATAACTGCCTATCTTACATCCAGCCCTTGTTAAAACAAGAAAACAAACAAACAAATCCAATCCCATTCCCCAACCCTACCCTACCCACCCACCCACCCTCTATCCCACACAAAATTCACACAATAACACAGGTTACACTCAATTCATGAAAATACCACGTTGAAAATAGCCACAAAAGGAATTTAGAATAAGATGAAAGTATCTACAATGACTGCATAAGAAAAGTATGTAGTTTCAGTTTAAATTTCTCTAAAGATTTCACAATTTTTAGAGAATTGGATAGTGTGTTCCACATAGTAGCCCCTGAATAAGATAGGCTATGTTTAAACAAATCAATCCTAGGTTGTGGTATTATAAAGTTATGTACACGGATATTTGAATGTTGGAATAAGTTTATCAAATAATCAGGCACATCATAATCATTAATTTTTTCATTAAGACACATTTATTGAATTGTAAATGCTTATGAAAAGGCAATATGTTGAGTTCCTTCATTTTGTCATTTGTAGATAGTGAACTATCCGTTATCATAAGCTTAGAAGCTCTTCGATACAATGACTTCAGCCTTTTCAAATTAGCGTCACTACAGCCATCCCAAATTGTTGACGCATAATTAATGTGAGATAAAATATGAGCATGGAAGAAGATTTTGCAAGTTTGAACGTCAACAATATGTCTTAATTTGGAGAGAAGAAATAGATTAATTGATAGTTTTTTACAAATATAATCAATGTGTGATTGCCATCCTAAATGATCATCAATTATTACACCAAGAACTTTGTGCTCAACAATTTTTTCAATTCTCAAAGAATCAAGAACAATAGGAAGAGATAAAGGATATATTTGATGTTTTTGTCTCGTAGTTATCACCATATATTTCGTTTTGGAAGGATTAATGACCATATGATTCGAAGAGCACCAGGAACGTATTTCATCCAGGCTCCTTTGAAGTTTTCCTGCCACACATTCAGTCCTGACACCTGAGGTTGAAAGTGTTACATCATCAGCAAACATATCACATGTAACCTCTTTATCAGAGATATGTAAGGGTAAGTCATTGATGAATAGGCAGAACAAAAGAGGACCTAAGACAGAACCTTGTGGCACACCCACTTGTAAATGGCCACAAAACGAAGCATGTCCATTGAAATAGACATACTGCTGTCTGTCTTTCAAGAATGATTGAAAGAATTTCACCGTGTTACAACCATTTAGATATTGTGATAATTTTTTAATTAAAATGTCATGGTGAACCATGTCAAACGCTTTCTTTAGATCAAGAAAGATGGAACCAATCAACTGTGACCTATTAATGGCATATAGCCAAGAATCAATCAATCGAGTTAATGCTGTGTGGCAAGAATGTTTTGGCCGGAAACCCGATTGAAGAGAATAAAGTAGATCATGTTGATCCAGATATGCCATCAAATGCTTGTGAATATGCTTTTCAAGTGGCTTTGATAGTATAGAAAGTATTGAAATGGGTCTAAAATCATCAATATTCAAAGGGGTTTTTGTTTTTGGTAAAGGAATAACTTTCGCAATTTTCCATTCATCGGGGAACGTGTGATTGATAATACACAAGTTATATATATGAGTGAGAGATTCAATAATGTATGGAATAGAAATTTTCAAAATGAAGGTGTTAATACCATCATGTCCAACTGATTTCTTATTCATCTTCTCAAGAAATATGCCAACTTCATGAATGCCAAGAAGTGGTATCTCAAATTCTTTAGACTTGGACAATCTTCCTTGGCAAAAATCACTCAAAATCAATTCTCCGGAAAGGTTACTTAGCACATTGACAGTCTGTAATACTTTTTGGGCCACAGAAAGAAAGTAAGCATTGCATTCATCAACATTAACTGTCAAAGATGCTACAGCAGATTTGACTTTGTTTCGATTAGTAAAGGTATTGATGGCTTTCCACACCGAAGCCGTGTCTTTATTATCTTCTATAATCTTTTGAAAATATTCTTTTTTAGCTTTTCTTACCAGACTCTTAACAAAATTACGTTGTTTTTTGTAAAGAGAGAGAGAGAGAGAGAGAGAGAGAGAGAGAGAGAGAGAGAGAGAGAGAGAGAGAGAGATGTAATGTATCAGTGACTGATCCTTTTCTTTAGGTGTCCATGGTGGAGATTTATAACGAGACAGTGCAGGATCTTCTCTCGAATGACGTCAAAGTGGTGGAACTCCATGCAGTGGGCAACGTTGTGCGCATGCCTGGACTGACGGAACTTCCTGTGAACACCCTTGAAGACATCCAGGCCATCATGGAGATGGGCGACAAGAACCGCTCTGTGGCCTCCACCAAGATGAACTCAACCAGGTGCAAGACCAACTGATCCTTCCGTCCATCCTCATGTCCCAGCATCCTTTCGTCTTCATGTACGCCCGACCATCCCTCAGTGTCCCTCCTCCTCCTCCTCCTCCTCCTCCTCCTCCTCCTCCTCCTCCTCCTCCTCCTCCTCCTCCTCCTCCTCCTCCTCCTCCTCCTCCTCCCCCTCCTCCTCCCCCTCCCCCTCCCCCCCTCCTCCTCCTCCCGCTCCCCCTCCCCCTCCCCCTCCCTCCCCCCCATCTGCCTCCCCCTCCCCCTCCTCTCCACCCCCCTCCCCCTCCCCCTCCCCCTCCCCCTCCCCCTCTCCCTTCCCCTTCCCCTCCCCCCCCTCCTCCTCCTCCACCCCACCATCAGTATCATCATCATCATCATCATTATCATCATCATCATCAGCAGCAGCAGCATCATCATCATCATCATCATCATCATCATCATCATCACTAGTATAACAACCGCCATTCCGTGGGCACAGCTACAGCTACAGCTACAGCCACCAACATCAGTAATGTCGCTACCACTACCACTGGCGTCCCCAATTCTACCACCACAATATGTAGCGACAACTCCATTCAAACACCACCTGTTCTGCTGCCATTGTCATACCAGTAGCAACACCACCATCACTACCACCGTAAAAAAATCGCCATGAAAACCATCACATATCACTACCACTACCATAACCTATCACCACCACTTGCCACCATCACCACCACTAACACAACACCATCATGTCCGTTTGCATCTTTTCAGTTCGCGCTCACACCTGCTGTTGATGATCAAGGTAGAGGGGAAGGACAATGTGACGGAAGCAGTGTCGCGGGGCATGCTGACCCTGTGTGATCTGGCAGGTTCGGAGCGTGTAGGCAAGACGGAGGCCACGGGACAGCGATTGGTGGAGGCTGCTGCCATCAACAAGTCTCTGTCCTCGCTAGGCCAGGTGGGTAACACAGGGGCATCGACAACGTTACATTACCGTTCACCAGTGGGTTCGCTTAGGTTAGGTCCCGCCTCGCCAGTAGGCAGAGAAGGCCTTGATGCTCTCCCTCCAGGCCTCCCTGCCTCTCGCTACCACCCTGCCTCCCCCCCGCTCCCCCATCCTGCTGCCTTCCTCTCTGTCTCCACTGTCCTCTCCAGGTCGCCTCTCGTCTTCTGACAGATCGTTTCCCTTCTGGTGTCCACCCAAGTGCTGTCTCACAGTCGTTCTCCCCATCAATCCTCAACACATGTCCAATCCTCAACACATGTCCAATCCTCAACACATGTCCAATCCTCAACACATGTCCAATCCTCAACACATGTCCAATCCTCAACACATGTCCAATCCTCAACACATGTCCAATCCTCAACACATGTCCAATCCTCAACACATGTCCAATCCTCAACACATGTCCAATCCTCAACACATGTCCAATCCTCAACACATGTCCAATCCTCAACACATGTCCAATCCTCAACACATGTCCAATCCTCAACACATGTCCAGTCCTCAACACATGTCCAATCCTCAACACATGTAGAATCCTCAACACATGTCCAATCCTCAACACATGTCCAATCCTCAACACATGTCCAATCCTCAACACATGTCCAATCCTCAACACATGTCCAACCCTCAACACATGTCCAATCCTCAACACATGTCCAATCCTCAACACATGTCCAATCCTCAACACATGTCCAATCCTCAACACATGTAGAATCCTCAACACATGTCCAATCCTCAACACATGTCCAATCCTCAACACATGTCCAACCCTCAACACATGTCCAATCCTCAACACATGTCCAATCCTCAACACATGTCCAATCCTCAACACATGTCCAATCCTCAACACATGTAGAATCCTCAACACATGTCCAATCCTCAACACATGTCCAATCCTCAACACATGTCCAATCCAGTTCTATCTTCTTCGCCTTAGTTCATCCCAGAGCCTGTTCTCACCAGTGGGTACAGGTCGGCGTTCGTTTGGGTAGATGTGTTTACACTTTGCTGTCTCCATCTACAAGTTCATTTCGCCATTATGGGTCGACAATGCCGAGGGAACCTTCATCAACACATATGGATTGTGAATGTTGTGTACCTCTTCAACAAATATTTTTGTACCGCTATGTTTATTTACGTATGGCTGCTGCAAATTCTTCTGGCTGGGATTGGTGGGTATGGCGAGGCTTTCGATTAAACATGGGAACTGAAATATGATGTTACCGCTCACCACTAAGTACATGCCTGGCGTCCACTTCAAAAGCTTTCTTTTCGTGTGAATCTCCATTGCGAGCACACAACTAACGTACTTTTAAAACAATATAATCGACAAAGATTGCTGCAGCAGCTTACATGGAATAGAAAATGTGTCAAATTAATTTACTCTTCAAAAGAAAAGCCTTTATGACGAGAACATTTTATGGTTCTTTTAGAGATATTGCAAGTGTTTTATCTTTCTGTAACGATATCAGCAAGAAAATTTACGTTCACATTAAGGGGGGGGGGGACTTGTCGTATAATTATGTGTGTGTGTTTATTTTTTTCAGTAGTTGAGTGAGTTTTAGTTTTAGCAGCAAGTGTGTGTGTGTGTGTGTGTGTGTGTGTGTGTGTGTGTGTGTGTGTGTGTGTGTGTGTGTGTGTGTGTGTGTGTGTGTGTGTGTGTGTGTGTGTATGTGAAAAACGTTTCTTTGTCATCTACGCATCTCCATCTACCCACCCCAGATCCCAGATCAGCAATTGAAAATGATGAAAGGGATAAACCTCCGTTTTCACTTGTAGTCCAGGGGAGAGAACTGTGTTATGGTGACCTCCCCTGGGGATGGGTGGGTGCTGACGTAATTCCTGCACTGCAGGTATTCTCTGCTCTGCGCACGGGCCAACTGCACGTTCCTTACCGCAACTCGAAACTGACCCAGATCCTGCGTCCGTGTCTGGGTGGTGATGCCAAGGTAGGATGGACTTCCACTGTACATACATCTACAGTAACAACAACATCTACAGTAACAACAACATCTACAGTAACAACAACATCTACAGTAACATCTACAGTAACAACAACATCTACAGTAACATCTACAGTAACAACATCTACAGTAACAACAACATCTACAGTAACAACATCTACAGTAACAACAACATCTACAGTAACAACAACATCTACAGTAACATCTACAGTAACAACATCTACAGTAACAACAACATCTACAGTAACAACATCTACAGTAACAACAACATCTACAGTAACAACAACATCTACAGTAAAAACAGCATCTACAGTAACAACATCTACAGTAACAACATCTACAGTAACAACAACATCTACAGTAACAACATCTACAGTAACAACAACATCTACAGTAAAAACAGCATCTACAGTAACAACAACATCTACAGTAGCAACATCTACAGTAACAACAACATCTACAGTAAAAACAGCATCTACAGTAACAACAACATCTACAGTAACAACAACATCTACAGTAACAACATCTACAGTAACAACATCTACAGTAACAACAACATCTACAGTAACAACAACATCTACAGTAACAACATCTACAGTAACAACATCTACAGTAACAACATCTACAGTAACAACAACATCTACAGTAACAACAACATCTACAGTAACAACATCTACAGTAACAACATCTACAGTAACAACAACATCTACAGTAACAACATCTACAGTAACAACAACATCTACAGTAACAACATCTACAGTAACAACAACATCTACAGTAACAACATCTACAGTAAAAACAGCATCTACAGTAACAACATCTACAGTAACAACAACATCTACAGTAACAACATCTACAGTAACAACATCTACAGTAACAACAACATCTACAGTAACAACATCTACAGTAACAACAACATCTACAGTAACAACATCTACAGTAAAAACAGCATCTACAGTAACAACAACATCTACAGTAACAACAAATCTCACCAAATGTTGACAAAAAGTTGACAAACTAATACACTATCAGTTCTTGTTTTTGTCATTCTTGACACTCGTGATTTTATAGGCATAAATTTTACGTTTAAATCAGCTTTCAGTCCTGAATGAAGACTGTTTTATTATATCGTAATAAACCGTGGTATGAAGTAATGAAAAGTTTATTTGAAAGAACTTGTTTGAACTTATAGAAGGGCATTGTTTAAAATGTGAACAAAAGCAACAATCAAGCTCACCATAGCATGACCACAGGACTTGATAGACAGAAGATATTACAGATCCTCTAAGCAAATATTTATACATTACCAATCCGTTACAGTTCAAATTGGATCCTTATGCAAACTGTATATATGCTGCCTATATTTCCATAGGTGACACGACAGACAGAAGACTTTACAGATGCACCAAACAAATACCTATATGTTACTGATCAGTTACAGGTTAAATTGCGTCCTAATGCAATCAGTGTATTGACACACTAGACCAATGAATATTCATTTATATGTCCATAGGCTGATCTCTTTGTCAATGTCAGTCCTGATGGGTTCAAATGCAAACTGTGTCAATACATAGTAGACCAATGAATATTCATTTATATTTCCATAGGCCGCTCTCTTTGTCAACATCAGTCCAGATGTCAACAACTTTCCCGAGTCCGTGAACACGCTGGACTTTGGTGCAAACGCCCGCCAGGTGGCGCTAGGCCAGGCCAAGCAGAACGTAAAGAAGGCGCCACCCAAGTAGGGGCTGCCAGGGTGGCAGCTGCCCAGTGGCCAGATCAGTGTTTGTCTGATTCATTGTTGTGCAACTAGCAAGTCAGTGTTCCCTCACTACTGCTGCAGATGCAGCTTCCCTGGCTGTGATGATGGACGTACGTTCATCGTTTCCAAACACCACACTTCCCCTTTCTGTCCCCTTTCCATTTGTCTCGAATGTTTGCACTTAGAGATTTCCATGTACAAGCAGCCGGGCCTTGAGCTAAAATTTAATGTGGTTTTACTGTTGCTCAAAAAACTGCTGAAGATGCCTAGGAGAGTGAATACTTATTTCATCTCAAAATTTAATCATTCTGTGATAATCAAATATTTATATTTTGTATTGTTTTGAATGGAGATCATGTCTATATATTTCACACTGAACATGTGATGACCTGCCTGAAATATGTTTTTCTGAAAATAACTTTATGAATTTCCATCAGATCAAAAGAAAGATTTATTTATTTCTGTTGATTACTTAATTGTGCACAATGGTATGTAGACGTTGGAAAAAATATATTGAGTGGTCATAATTTTGACACTGCTGTCAAATTATAACTGTGATAATTTTGTTTATATTTATATTATTGTCTGCTTCAGTTTCAAATTACGGGTTATTTCTGATTATTTATGTATTACTTGATGAATGAATACTCTTTAACATAATTTGATTACTTTAATTTAATTCTACTGTGCACTTATACGGACAAGGTAATTGTCCAGTATGAACATAACTATACAAGGCTCAAACATGTTTGGACATACACAGATAAACCAGTAAGTCATCTGAGTAGCCTTTCTATTAATCTTTCATTGCATATACCACACAGAAAAGCTGTATTTGATGCAAATCTTATGGGGGTAAACCACTGGAGTGATCTTAATTGCCAAGATATAAGCAACAGAAAACATGCCATCTGCTAGTGTATTTTTGCAGCTTGCAATAATGTGCGCATGTATCTGTGATGCGACCATCCTGCTCAGAGTATATGTCCCTTAAGGTTACTGGATCATCAGTTGAAGCATTTTTGTTGTGTGTACGTGTGTAATAGTCTGCATAACTTTGTTTGCTCTGTGGATCAGAGCAGTATTGGGCAGTGCTGATTGCCATGAAGAATTTTTCATCTTTTGACAAGTGGCCACAGCCGTCGATTCCACTATCTCATTGAATGACAAATGTTCCTCATAGTGAACAGCAGTAAAAATATGTAGTTATCATATTATTTGCCCACAGATTAAAACAGATTTGCAATAGTATCCATTGTAAATAGTTTGAAACAACATGTGCATTACCTTTTTATTCTTTTGGAAAGTTCAATGAGTGATCTGCAATGGCACTGCATAGATGTTGATTAGTCGCAAAGTGTAGAATATTAAGCATTAACATCAAACTTGAGTACATGAATTCATGCATGTATACATGTGGGTACATATACATATGCATGGCAAACTCACACAAGGACAACTGGATACAAACCAGTGGACACATACATATTCATGTGGATGTGACCTTGCTTCACACAAGGACAACTGGATACAAACCAGTGGACACATACATATTCATGTGGATGTGACCTTGCTTCACACAAGGACAACTGGATACAAACCAGTGGATACATACATATTCATGTGGATGTGACCTTGCTTCACACAAGTGTGCATTAAAACACACATTCACACCAATTACCCACCCAGACTGACTCCCTCCCTCCCTCCCTTCCTCCCTCCCTCCCTCCCTCCCTCAAACCACCACCACCCCTCTCTCTCTCTCACTCACACATGCACCCATGCACAGAGACATTCTCTTACTGATGTATGTGTGCACTTATGCAGAATGATGTGGAGGCAAGTATTGATTTGCAGGAAGTATGACAAAATCTCTCAGGTTCAAATGTCCAGACTATTTCACTCAAAGGCAAATCTACATCACTCCCAATCTAGTTGGGGCTCTACCACAGGGGAGCATTGCTTGGCCCACCTAATTGACAAATATTAGGTCGGTGTCAACATGTGCCAAACATTTGACTGCCTTTGCATCTGCATTCACCATGTTGACTTATGTTGACACCAGCCTATTCCTCGGAAGATTTTGCAAGGTTCCTAGTTGAAGCAGTGCCCCCAAGTGCTTAGAGTGCACACTCATTGTTGCTTATGGCTCACAGTAGCAGCTTTTAAAGCTGAGCAGATCCTTCAGTTGCATTCTTGGGTAAGATGTTTATCTGTTGTACCTTTCCTCCCAAGGAGTAGAAATGATTGCAGGACCAGCAGAGGTGTAATCCCCCATGACGAATTTCCTCAGAAAAGAGGATAAATATCCGTCCAGGAAATTTTGAAGAGCAGCAGCTTATGTAACAGAAGTCAGGAGCAAAGTTGAATCAGGACTTTCTTCAGGCTGCTGCAAAAATCTGCCATTTCCTTGTCAAGACATCAGGCAGTAACATTGTCTGCTCCTGTCACATGTACTGTCTGTGCTCTCCCTGACGCAGTCCATGAACCCTAACGTGGTCTGGAAAATCACATGAGGACACACACCCAGTAGCTGACCGTCATTGATGGACATGACAAACAACTAACAGCATTCTAGAATAATTGAAGCAAAGAATTCCATTACTTTTTACATTCTGCAAGAAAAACTTACTGTATAATCTGGTATCATTTGTGGGGCATCATTTCATAATATGCTACCTTGCTAAAGATGATATCTTCATAAAGAGATATTATATTACTTTCCATATACATGTACATGTAAATATATATAATATCTGTGTACCACGCTTTAACCATACGTCTTCACTGAATTATGAAATGATCATTCATAGGAACACAAATTGTTTGCAATACATGTGTAGTCCATAAGGTTATCTGTTGAGACAGTCTGTTGTTTTATATGCCTTCAGTTGTATGTCATTCACTGACGATTCTTTCAAGAATCATTCATTTCACAAATGTCAAGAACCATGAAACCCCAGTGACTAAAGTTTATGCAGACAGACAATCACAGCTTGATGTTTTTCAGTGTAGTTATTTATTCAACCAGTAAAGTGGTCCTGTTCAGCACAACTGTATCTTTATAAGCAATGTAAACTAGGTATGGCACCCAATGAGCCCAGCTTCTTGCTCAAATTGGGAGGCATCAGTGAACTGTGCCCTTTGGTTTTTAATGGCATCTCAGTTGCATTGAAGATAGTTGAACTAAGATATCAAGTATGTCTCTCTGTGGCATGTTCCATGTAGCCAAATTTCACACATACCTACTACAAGTGCTTCAACCTTGTGAAATCTCACAGCCATGTTCATTTGTCCAGAGGAAGTACCCAAACACAGTAGTTGTCATCTTGGTCTTACGGCACAATGGTTTATACAGGGCATGATAAATTACCTTCTGCAGCTGTGATTATTTCATCATCTGTGATATTCCAATGACTTTATTTGTTGTGCTATGAATTCTCAAACTTTTAACAACTATTGAAAATTGCAAGTTTTAATGCAGGTCATTTTAAAAGACAGAGAAAAAACAACCAATGATGATGATGTTGATGATGTGGACGATGATGCTCGTGGATACCATGATGATGATGATGATGATGATGATGATGATGATGAAGAAAATCAATTGGGTCATCTTTAGCTATCAATAGACAAAAATCGAAGTCCACAACTCACCAAAGTACTTGCAAATGCAACTTATTTGGAGAAGCTACCAAATATTTTCTAATTTTGTTTAGTACAATTTTAATTATGTGGATTTTATTGGGACAGCAATATCCACCAAAAGAATGCAGGGTATATTCTTGATGATGTTTAGACCTATCTGGTAAGCTACTACAGAAGTCAATAAATGTTAATACACTTCTTTGTGTTTTGTTTTGTATGCATGCAAAGGGGAAAGGATTTTGCTTTGCTCTCATGAAACAAAGTGAAAAACTTCTTGTAGACCCCGAATATTGATGTAAAAAACAACCCACGTTTATTCATGGTCTAGAGGAGTCGGTGACCATACATTTGATCTGATTTTATCTTCATGGAGCCAATTCATTAATATTGCTTAAGGAGACAGTCACACTGCTTCAAGTCCACTCCTGTAGAACTACCAGAAATCATGAGTAAAATGGTGTTAAGCTCCTTATACGATGGTTTTTGTCTTTTTTGTTATGTCACACAGAGGGGATGGTGCATAATAGATGTTCACCTCATAGATGTACATTCATACTCATTAATACACACACAGGGCTACAAAACACAGTAATGACACAGGGGAGCTGCCGCTAGGATATTGCAAGAAATTAATATTCCATATTTCCCCCATCATGGGGATTGAACGACACTGTGCCTCACACATAATCAAACACCAAAGCTTGCTAAATCAGCCCGAGAATCACAAGGTTTCAAGCGAGTAGAGGTTGGGAGCCAACTATGCACTCATGCAGGAGGGGAGACCACTGGATATGGTTCAACGTCTATGACGTGCCAACAAAGAAAAAAACTCTTAAAAGAAGCTTCCTCAACACCATGTTTACTACTATGCAGATCACCGGCTCCTGGCAGCCCTATGGTGCTTGATTATGTACAAGGCATAGTGCCATGGTTCAATCCCTGGGCTGGGAGAAACATGGATGATTAATTTCCTACTAGAAATCCCATAACACAGCAGGTCACATCCTCAGCAAAAGTAGGGACATGCAGCAACTAACAAAGTAAATTACATTTGTTGGTTTGCTGTCTTTTTTCTTCTTTTTGTCTTGAAGAAATATTGTTTCCTGTGGCAGGTCACATGCACGAAAACTTAAGTCCAATTAGAATAAGAGGCCAAGTCGGTGTCTATGGCCAAAATGTTTATTGACAAAACTCAGAGCAAGATTTACAATGCATGACAAAATAATGCTTTCAAATTGAACTCTGAAAAGAGTTGGGGAATGGATAGATCTGTGAATTCAGGTACGAGGACAAATTCTTCATGGTTTTCATTGAGCAAAACCACTGCAGATCAGTTCTGAATGACCGAGAAGTCGCTGTGTGCAACAAGTAGTAGAACACACTAGAAAGCCAAAGAACACTGTTCAAGACTGATTAATCTGGTAAGAGAACAAACGAGACTGTAGTTGCCATAGTTACTAATACCTATTCATGCAACCTTCAAAACTGCTTCATCAGTGTGTCTTAAATACTGGTGACACCACTCGTGCTTTCCTGTCACATGCGGCCACAAAATTCAACATTTCTGAAGCTTGAAGTACATAACATTACATCTTGCAAGTAACTGCATACTTTGAAACAGAAGTCCAAACACTAAATAATTCTACTGATCTGGCTGATGACAGGCAGATCCGCCTTGCCGGAGGAAGGACAGATGGGAAGGCAGCAAAAAGAAACACTCACTCAGAAAGCCAACTGACACTTTCAAAATACAGTACTACAGGCAGTGTGTGCTTGCAAATCTGCTTTCAAATCATAGTCCTAACAATGTGCTTCAAATTATGACATCCCATGAAAAGATGATGTACAGAAACTTAAGCCATGCAGCACCCAAACAATGAACTGTTCTCTCATACCATTCAGTTTCACTACTATGCAACGATTTAAATCTCAACAGCATGAAAACAAAAACAAAATGAACTGGATTGTAATTTGCAAAAACAAAGTATCATTAAATGCTGGAGGTTGTTTGCCAGATGTGCTATAAACTGGACCAGATATTGTATTCATTTGTACAGGGAGATAAAATTGCCTTGGAATAAAATGTGCTTTTGATGTGGATCACAACAGTCAAATTCACTGAGTGTGGTCTAAAAAATTAGGTGCTACTGTCAACATGACAGATCTCTTCAGCTGTTACTGTGAAAATTGCCACTGATAAGCAGAGCTGTGCTTCAAGACTAGTCCTTGTCACTCTTGGCTGTGTTCCGGTGATGTGCACAGACTGCTCGCTCTGTATCCTACAGCACTTCTCAGACCTGAAAGAAAAGAAGACAATGTATTGAGAACCATCTCAATGACCTCAAAAGAACCATCAGCACTCAATTACACATAAAAAGAAGAAAAAAAGAAAAAATGCTCTGAGAACCTAACACAGCAAAACCGCCATCATTCAATAAGAACAATCACCTTGTTAATTTAATTTAAGCCAGATAATGAGTAGATTGAATCTGTTGATATCTGTATACCAAGAAC
>JAWQFJ010027753.1:0-77500 GCA_034096865.1 Theodoxus fluviatilis | reverse complement strand
TTGCAAAGATAGACTACTTCCAAAGTTTAAGAATTGCACTTTTTTACATGACACTCTCTCTCTCTCTCTCTCTCTCTCTCTCTCTCTCTCTCTCTCTCTCTCTCTCTCTCTCTCTCTCTCTCCCCTACAAATAACAAGCACTAATCCTGCTGAAATGCATACCTGTCATTGGATTTTTGACCTGAGTCTCACGAGTTTGTGTCTTGAAGAATCCCTTTTCTTCATGGTTGAAGAAACTTTTCCTTATCAAGAAAGACTGAAATACATGAAGCATGTAATTTCATAGCCAACACAAAAATGGTTTAAAGGAATTGTCATAAAAATGCATAGACACATCCTGCAGTAATTGTCAACATTTTATTGTTGATGTCTGTGAAAAGCAATCAACATTCCTACAGACTTAAATGACATGGCACCCACCCACCCACACACCCATCCACCCACTCACCCACCCATCCACCCACCCATCCACCCACCCATCCACCCACCCATCCACTCACTCACTCATCCACCCACCCACCCATCCACCCACCCATCCACTCACTCACTCATCCACCCATCCATCCACCCACCCACCCATCCACTCACCCACCCATCCACCCATCCACTCACTCACCCATCCACCCACCCACTCACCCACTCACCCACCGCATCCACCCACCCAACCCACCCACACCATCCATCCACCCACCCACCCACCCACCCATCCACCCACCCACCCACCCACCCACCCATCCATCCACTCACTCACCCATCCACCCACCCACCCACCCATCCACCCCAAAAAGTTGTGGTTATGGCAACCTGACTGACCTTATTTTAGTCTTCTGACACAAAACTTTTTTAAACTGATAAAATGACAGTAAACAATGAAGTGCTTGTTGTCTCATCTCCCCTGCCCTTTGAGCACTCAGGGTATACACTATTTAAGTTTTTTTTAAAGCATTCTCAGTGAAAGAAAGTTTTGTTAATGTTGAATTTGGCCAGAGAGAGAGAGAGAGAGAGAGAGAGAGAGAGAGAGAGAGAGAGGGGAGGGAGGGAGGGAGGGAGGGAGAGAGAGAGAGGAAAGAGAGAGAGAGAAGAGAGAAGGAGAGAGAGAGAGAGAGAGAGAGAGAGAGAGAGAGAGAGAGAGAGAGAGAGAGAGAGAGAGAGGTTTGGGCTGACACCCACCACACCCCATCCCACCCCCTTTTTCTCTAAACACTTAACAGCCTCATATATTTTCCTTTCTTGTTCATTCTGACACTTGAGCAATGCTTTGCCATGGATGTAGAAGCTCAAAGCACTTTTAAAATCCCAGATCTTCAAGGCATTTGTGATCTTGTCAAAGTGAAAAAATGAGCTGACAGGTTTTATGCTCCTGCTAAGTAGAAGCCATCTTAAGCGCAGTAATCATAGTCATCCCAAAACAATCATTTTCCATATGTGCACGTCCACGATACTGGCAAAAATGGCGGAAATGCTGGTTGCCCTCACAAAATTATGATTCCTCAAGTCTTAAAAGCTCCAGATGGGCATGATTTGTGATGATATAGCTTCATGAAATGTTTTTCTTAGAGTCTGCGTGTTTATATGTTTCATTTCGGTACCATGAGGTTCACAAAAACGAAATAAAGGCACTGCTTGTGAACAAAATGGCGCCGGTAAGTGTGACATTAGGCGAGTGCAGATTTTGTTTGCTCGAGTTCTTCTTTGAGATGCATTCAAAAGGCGAATCTTTGGTGAAAATATGCATTTCCAACACCATATTTTTAACTCGTGCTATTAAAAACTGGGTTTCTAGAAGAAAAGTAACAGTATTGGCCACTCAAAAAAGAGCAATGCGTTCGTTACTTTGGTTTCCGTCGCGCCATGGGAGAAGAAAAACAATTGAACAACACACCGAGTGGTAAAATTGCAGAAAACCAAAGTCATGATTGTGTTTCATTCATTTCACAATCGAAAGAAATAAAAAGATAATGAACGCACATAGATAATACACTGTGTTAGAGCTTATCTCTGAAGTCGGTTCCGATCGTTTCCACCGGTAACTTACGTTTTCTACTCGTGTAGCAAACATGTCGCAAAATCATTTCTGCTTTAAACCACACAGGCAACCTTCACCTTGTCTTTCAGGCTTGTTTACACCGTTTGCGCATGTCTTCTGACCTTTACACGCTATTTTTGACCAATTAAAAGGCTTCGTTTCCGCTTGCTGCAGAAGTAACTTACGTCATGCTGCGCACATGGGTTGTTGCTTTCGGCGGTCCATCCGACTCATAATCTGGTTAATAACAATTTCTAGAATAGTTGAAATAATGCTCAAAGGACTTGTGTTGTGAAATAATGTCTCTTTTATTGATAATTCACTCAAATCGTGACCACAAGCATTCTCGGAAATCCATCACCCAAGCTGGCCGCCATTGCTATTCACCATTGCTATTTTCCACCTGCCTGTCACACATTCATTTGCCAGTATTGTGGACGTGCACATATATATCAATGACGAATACAAAATGCACATATTCCGTAGTAAAAACTGTAGTTACTAACCTGCTTAGGGAGATATTTGCCATTTTCTCGAAGTATTCTGCTCCTTCCAAGAACATGGCTGTAAAACAAATTCATCACATTAAAAAAAGAGTAAAATCCAATGGCTGCGTGGGAAAAGTTGTTCTTTGCAGATGCCGAGCCTTCCGCGCAGTAGTATTAAATGTCTAATGGTGGAGGGGCAGGGCTGGATACTTGACGTATAAAAAGTGGAGAGGGAAAAAACTGAACAAGAATGTACCTAACAATGTAAATTACGTTTTAGGTAAGTGTCAATCAACATTTCGAGGGGGGGGGAGATCACTTCGGAACATGCCTGTGTGTGAGTGAGTGTGAATGTAACTTTGTAAGGTGAAGCCCTAGCGTGCATTGATGCCTTGCAAAGGAAAATCTTGCAGAGTTGTTGCTGTTGTTGCAATTCCACAAATACATAAAATTCTCAATAAACGAGTGAACTGGACAGAAGCAGACTGTGCGGTGCATTTGACATGCGTTGCAGCAGAGAATGCACGCCGCGGCCAAGGTCTCCGTCAACACACTACTGCTGAAATGGTCGTTGTAACCAACATTTCCGGACACTGTACCCGAGTTTTGAAATCTCGGCCTTACAGTCACGTGACTCGCTCGCCCGGTTAGTTATGCTAAGATCCGGCCGCGTTAATGTATCTGCGTTTGGTGACAAACGTCTTGCTCGGCGATACTGTACTCCATGCACCTTAACGGTCCGCGTGATTCGGGTGTAATCTTAAGCTAAACGACGTTTATAAATGTCCGTTCTCGCGAGAAATGCCGAGATTTGAAACTCGGTACAGTGTCCGCAAATGTTGGCTACAAGGACCATTTCAGCCACACTACTGACTACAGTCTACACAGGATCTCAATAAGACAGATGCAAAGGAAGACAATCGTACCTGTCTGAAACTTGCTGCAGGTCTGTCTTTTTGTCCGATGAAAGGAGGATAGTCACGTAATGTCTAAGGATACCAATGAGAAAGGTAATGACTACAATGGGCAAAAATACCCAAACTCGTATGTTGGAGTCTAGCAGCAGCTCCGCCATCTTTGCAAGTTAAGGGGACGCAACTCGACCCAGATGAGCATGAGGAGATAACTCTCAATGCTGTATCT
Source organism: Theodoxus fluviatilis (assembly GCA_034096865.1). Classification (NCBI taxonomy): domain Eukaryota; kingdom Metazoa; phylum Mollusca; class Gastropoda; order Cycloneritida; family Neritidae; genus Theodoxus; species Theodoxus fluviatilis. The sequence goes on along the minus strand of JAWQFJ010027753.1, from coordinate 73,843 downwards.
GCTAATCATGGCGTTGGAAAAAGTAACGGAATATGAATCGTTTTTGAACGATGTCCTGCAGAAAGATCTGAGGTGTGTAACTGTGATGTCACATGTTTAGAACGACTTCTTTCTTCTCTACAATCCAGTGTCCACTGTAACTCCATTGAGCTAATGAGAAGTCAATGTGATCGCGCTGTTTACATCTGCATCACAATCATAAATGATAATGATAATGGTTGCTAAATTGCCTCTTCCTAAGGTCCAAGTTGAAAAGATTATTCATGTACTTGGCAAGAAACAGATTTTATGTTTTATAAAATCTAACGAGTGGAGGTTCTGTTCAATTGCAGAGTAAATGCTTTAGTTCTTGACCTATACTGGCTATAGTAAGAATTGGCTCCAAACATCGCACTCTGCAAATTACACTAGTCACTACTCCAATTCTAAATATGATGACTGTACGTGTACTACAGGCACAGCTCAGAGGTGCCTTCCACTACACCCACCCCCACAGTCATGCCTGTTCCTTCTTCAGCTTATTTGCATTATCATGATTGATAATTTCTTTTTTCTGTGCGGCTTTATGCATGTATCAACAAAATGTGCTGCACTAATGTTATGTCTCCATTTAATTTCAGGCAGATAGTTGAAGCTAGGGACAAGCTTTATAGTCAAATAGCAGAGTACACACAACTAAAGAATTTAATTGAGCGACTGAAGGTAAGTAGCAAGGCATCTACATGTACTTTAAACCTATTGCAGTCATGGACATATTAATGTATCGTTTGTCAGTCTTTCGCTGGCAGTAATGAATATAAATGGGTTCTTTCTTCATACCACAGGAAGCTGAAAGGTCACACGTATTCAGGTGAAAGTTAAAGTGTTTTTTAATCTAATGGTGACTTATTATACCTGGGTTTCAGACTACTGAAAACATGTCTCACATGATGGCTGGTTGTCACTGTTAGATTCTGTATGTAGATGAATAATTTGGCACTGCTCCTCAGCAAAATAGATCTCTGACCTTAATCAGGGAGATGTGAAGGCATGAATGTAAAAGTCAACTAGATGTGCTCCATAGAATTAATTTGTTTTCGTGCTAGAACACACAGGACTTTCAAAAGAAATGGTATTATGTAAGATTTGAAGATTATATAACCACTGTGGTTGCCGTTTTTACTTTGTTTCTATTTTATTTCTGCTTCCTCTGTGGGAATTGACTGTGTGTGTGTGTGTGTGTGTGTGTGTGTGTGTGTGTGTGTGTGTGTGTGTGTGGTGTGTGTGTGTGTGTGTGTGTGTGGTGTGTGTGTGTGTGTGTGTGTGTGTGTGTGTGTGTGTGTGTGTGTGTGTGTGTGTGTGTGTGTGTGTGAATTTGTGTCTGTTTCGAAATGCATGTGTTGACGTGTGTACTCTAATTGTGAAACACCATGTCCTACACTCTGGTCCATGGAATTTGGCACAGGCCATGATTTAATTTCAGCTGTGGGACTGGTGCATGGTGGTGGTGATTATTTTTACTCTGAATCCGCCTCTGAGTACTTTTTCACCATTGCATTTATATTGTTTTCCAGAAACAGGAAATGCCAGTGAAGGATATGAAAACTCAAGTTGATTTGGGATGCAACTTTTACGTTGAGGCTGTGGTGTAAGTATCTAATCATCTATAGCCTCAGATTCTCAGATTCATAAACCGTCCGGATCCATTTAAGTTTTTTAACTGCCTCACTTTACTTAACTAGAAGGCCCTTTCCCCCCACCCTCATCCCTACCCCCACACCCCCTCCCCCTTACCCCCACCCCCCTTACCCACCCCCTTACCCACCCCACCCCCCTAAAAAGTTGGGGTTAAGGTATCATGGCCAAATAAATTGGAGTCAGTAGGTCTGACTGGGAAAAAAGAGAAAGAAAGAGCCAGAGTGAACATTAATAAACATTTATCTTTCACTGTAAAGGGTAAAAACGTAACTTGAATAGTTCATTTCCCAAGTAGTCAAAAAGCAGGTAGGTTGGGACAGTGTGCAGTTCATTGTTTACTGTTGGATTCTTTCTTTCTCTTTCATTTTGCATGATCAAAAACAAAATTCTTAAGGGTTGGCAGAAAGAAATAGGGTTGGTCGGTTACCGAAATCACACTTTCTTTTTCTTTTTTCCCCTAAGTAAATTGTAAAAAGTCACAGGGCTAACAAAAATCAACACAGTCTAGCAAAAGCAATGGTGCTGTTCTGGTTTTGTTTCAGGCCCGATGCCTCCAAGATCTTTGTGAATGTGGGCATTGGATTCTTCCTGGAGCTGACTCATGACGAGGCGCTGGCCTTCATTGAGAAGAAGACAGCGCTGCTGGGGCAAAGGGCGGACAAAAGCACGAAGGACGCTGCCCAAGTGCGAGCAAACATCAACCTGGTGCTTGGGGTGAGTGTCTGGCATGTCTTCACCCTGGTGCCAGACAGACTGACTGATGTGCTTGTGTGAACAAAGTGTCTGGCATGTCTTCACCCTGGTGCCAGACAGACTGACTGATGTGCTTGTGTGAACAAAGTGAATGCACACTCATGCTCAAATTCACATTTACATGCAAATGCTTACTTACACACACATGCACATTTATACAACACAGACACACACACAAACACACACACACATACAAACTAACGCACGCACGCACGCACACACACACACACACACACACACACACACACACACACACACACACACACACACACACACAAAACAAACGCGCACACATGCACACACACACACACACAGAGTTTAACAAATGCATAGATACACATGGATTTATAATTGTATACATTTGCACACATGCAAAAGCATGCACTAGCATGCATATAATCACATTTGCCAGCATGCATAGAAGCATTGAGGATGTTTATGTATAAATACATGTACTAGAATACAGGCAGATCAATCCAGAAATCCAATTGCTAATTCATTTTAGCTGTTGCTGTTCAGTGTTCTCCGCATTAGCTGGAAAACACTTAGTTGCTGTGTAATCCAAGTCTTCCGTTGTGGCTGAGGCCTGAGCAACCCCAAGTGGCTGAAGAAGCTGCAGTCAAGTATGAAAGTATAAGAAAATAATCTGGATCAACCTTCCAACAAAATAAACCTGCTAGACGGTTAGTTGAAAATCTCATTTGGTCTATTTTTCAGGGTCTGCGTGAAATGCAGCAGCTACGAGATCTTCCCCCAGAACACAGAGACATCCTCTCATGACAGCCATAGCATTGGTGCAGATCTGTCGTCCACATCTCCATGAAGACAGATTGCCAAGGCAGCTGAAGCAGTGCAGTGAAAACTTTTTCCTTGTGGGTTGGAGCTGCTGACTGACAAATACTTTGACCATGTCCATAGCCTGGGCAAGTTACAGTCCAACAGATGTGCATGTGCCATAGCAGTGATCAGCCATCCTCTGTAGTGAGAGATGGCTGTGCAAAGTGTAGGTGGCACCTTCAAGGGAAAACAAAGCTTTTGGATTTCTGGTGCTTGTCTTCATTTGGACCATCTGGATCATAAAATGCAAAGCCGGCACCAGTAGAAGTCCTGGGTATGAACCTCCTTGCCTCCGCATTCAGTGAAATGTCCCATATGAGGAAGTTGCCATCATGCTTTCCCCAGGCATGTAGATGTGTAACTGTGGTGTAACTCTAGAGATCCCTATGGTGTAACTGTGGAGATCCCTGTGGATGTGTAACTGTGGAGATTCCTTTGGATGTGTAACTGTAGAGATCTCTGCGGTGTAACTGTAGAGATCTCTGGTGTAACTGTAGAGATCCCTGTGGATGTGTAACTGTGGAGATCTCTGTGGTGTAACTGTGGAGATCCCTGTGGTGTAACTGTGGAGATTCCTGTGGCTGTGTAACTGTAGAGATCCCTGTGGATGTGTAACTGTGGAGATCCCTGTGGTGTAACTGTAGAGATCCCTGTGGTGTAACTGTAGAGATCCCTGTGGTGTAACTGTGGAGATCCCTGTGGTGTAACTGTAGAGATCCCTGTGGTGTAACTGTGGAGATCCTGTGGTGTAACTGTGGAGATCCCTGTGGTGTAACTGTGGAGATCCCTGTGGTGTAACTGTAGAGATCCCTGTGGTGTAACTGTGGAGATCCCTGTGGCTGTGTAACTGTAGAGATCCCTGTGGTGTAACTGTAGAGATCCCTGTGGTGTAACTGTGGAGATCCTTGTGGCTGTGTAACTGTGGAGATCCCTGTGGCTGTGTAACTGTAGAGATCCCTGTGGTGTAACTGTGGAGATCTCCATGGTGTAACTGTAGAGATCCCTGTGGTGTAACTGTGGAGATCCCTGTGGTGTAACTGTGGAGATCCCTGTGGTGTAACTGTGGAGATCCCTGTGGTGTAACTATAGAGATCCCTGTGGTGTAACTGTAGAGATCCCTGTGGTGTAACTGTGGAGATCCCTGTGGTGTAACTGTAGAGATCCCTGTGGCTGTGTAACTGTGGAGATCTCTATGGCTGTGTAACTGTAGAGATCCCTGTGGTGTAACTGTAGAGATCCCTGTGGCTGTGTAACTGTGGAGATCTCTATGGCTGTGTAACTGTAGAGATCCCTGTGGTGTAACTGTAGAGATCCCTGTGGCTGTGTAACTGTGGAGATCTCTATGGCTGTGTAGCTGTAGAGATCCCTGTGGCTGTGTAACTGTAGAGATCCCTGTGGTGTAACTATGGAGATCCCTGTGGTGTAACTGTGGAGATCCCTGTGGTGTAACTGTGGAGATCCCTGTGGTGTAACTATAGAGATCCCTGTGGTGTAACTGTAGAGATCCCTGTGGTGTAACTGTGGAGATCCCTGTGGTGTAACTGTGGAGATCCCTGTGGTGTAACTGTGGAGATCCCTGTGGTGTAACTGTGGAGATCCCTGTGGTGTAACTGTGGAGATCCCTGTGGTGTAACTGTGGAGATCCCTGTGGTGTAACTGTGGAGATCCCTGTGGCTTTGTAACTGTGGAAATCCCTGTGGCTGTGTAACTGTGAAGATCCCTGTGGTGTAATCGGGAAATCCCTGTGGTGTAACTGTAGAGATCCCTGTGGTGTAACTGTGGAGATCCCTGTGGTGTAACTGTGGAGATCCCTGTGGTGTAAGTGGTGTAACTGTGGAGATCCCTGTGGCTGTGTAACTATGGAGATCCCTGTGGTGTAACTGTGGAGATCCCTGTGGTGTAACTGTGGAGATCCCTGTGGTGTAACTGTGAAGATCCCTGTGGTGTAACTGTGGAGATCCCTGTGGTGTAACTGTAGAGATCCCTGTGGTGTAACTGTGGAGATCCCTGTGGTGTAAGTGGTGTAACTGTAGAGATTCCTGTGGCTGTGTAACTATGGAGATCCCTGTGGTGTAACTATGGAGATCCCTGTGGTGTAACTGTGGAGATCCCTGTGGTGTAACTGTGAAGATCCCTGTGGTGTAACTGTGGAGATCCCTGTGGTGTAACTGTGGAGATCCCTGTGGTGTAACTGTGGAGATCCCTGTGGTGTAACTGTGGAGATCCCTGTGGTGTAACTGTGGAGATCCCTGTGGTGTAACTGTGGAGATCCCTGTGGTGTAACTGTGGAGATCCCTGTGGTGTAACTGTGGAGATCCCTGTGGTGTAACTGTGGAGATCCCTGTGGTGTAACTGTGGAGATCCCTGTGGTGTAACTGTGGAGATCCCTGTGGTGTAACTGTGGAGATCCCTGTGGTGTAACTGTGGAGATCCCTGTGGTGTAACTGTGGAGATCCCTGTGGTGTAACTGTGGAGATCCCTGTGGTGTAACTGTGGAGATCCCTGTGGTGTAACTGTGGAGATCCCTGTGGTGTAACTGTGGAGATCCCTGTGGTGTAACTGTGGAGATCCCTGTGGCTGTGTAACTGTGGAGATCCCTGTGGTGTAACTGTGGAGATCCCTGTGGTGTAACTGTGGAGATCCGTGTGGTGTAACTGTGGAGATCCCTGTGGTGTAACTGTGGAGATCCCTGTGGTGTAACTGTGGAGATCCCTGTGGTGTAACTATAGAGATCCCTGTGGTGTAACTATAGAGATCCCTGTGGTGTAACTGTGGAGATCCCTGTGGTGTAACTGTGGAGATCCCTGTGGCTGTGTAACTGTGGAGATCCCTGTGGTGTAACTATAGAGATCCCTGTGGTGTAACTATAGAGATCCCTGTGGTGTAACTGTGGAGATCCCTGTGGTGTAACTGTGGAGATCCCTGTGGTGTAACTGTGGAGATCCCTGTGGCTGTGTAACTGTGGAGATCCCTGTGGTGTAACTGTAGAGATCCCTGTGGTGTAACTGTGGAGATCCCTGTGGTGTAACTGTGGAGATCCCTGTGGTGTAACTGTGGAGATCCCTGTGGTGTAACTGTGGAGATCCCTGTGGTGTAACTGTGGAGATCCCTGTGGTGTAACTGTGGAGATCCCTGTGGTGTAACTGTGGAGATCCCTGTGGTGTAACTGTGGAGATCCCTGTGGTGTAACTGTGGAGATCCCTGTGGTGTAACTGTGGAGATCCCTGTGGTGTAACTGTGGAGATCCCTGTGGTGTAACTGTGGAGATCCCTGTGGTGTAACTGTGGAGATCCCTGTGGTGTAACTGTGGAGATCCCTGTGGTGTAACTGTGGAGATCCCTGTGGTGTAACTGTGGAGATCCCTGTGGTGTAACAGTGGAGATCCCTGTGGCTGTGTAACTGTGGAGATCCCTGTGGTGTAACTGTGGAGATCCCTGTGGTGTAACTGTGGAGATCCCTGTGGTGTAACTGTGGAGATCCCTGTGGCTGTGTAACTGTGGAGATCCCTGTGGTGTAACTGTGGAGATCCCTGTGGTGTAACTGTGGAGATCCCTGTGGTGTAACTGTGGAGATCCCTGTTGGTGTAACTGTGGAGATCCCTGTGGTGTAACTGTGGAGATCCCTGTGGTGTAACTGTGGAGATCCCTGTGGTGTAACTGTGGAGATCCCTGTGGTGTAACTGTGGTGTAACTGTGGAGATCCCTGTGGCTGTGTAACTGTGGAGATCCCTGTGGTGTAACTGTGGAGATCCCTGTGGTGTAACTGTGGAGATCCCTGTGGTGTAACTGTGGAGATCCCTGTGGTGTAACTGTGGAGATCCCTGTGGTGTAACTGTGGAGATCCCTGTGGTGTAACTGTGGAGATCCCTGTGGTGTAACTGTGGAGATCCCTGTGGTGTAACTGTGGAGATCCCTGTGGTGTAACTGTGGAGATCCCTGTGGTGTAACTGTGGAGATCCCTGTGGTGTAACTGTGGAGATCCCTGTGGTGTAACTGTGGAGATCCCTGTGGTGTAACTGTGGAGATCCCTGTGGTGTAACTGTGGAGATCCCTGTGGTGTAACTGTGGAGATCCCTGTGGTGTAACTGTGGAGATCCCTGTGGTGTAACTGTGGAGATCCCTGTGGTGTAACTGTGGAGATCCCTGTGGTGTAACTGTGGAGATCCCTGTGGTGTAACTGTGGAGATCCCTGTGGTGTAACTGTGGAGATCCCTGTGGTGTAACTGTGGAGATCCCTGTGGTGTAACTGTGGAGATCCCTGTGGCTGTGTAACTGTGGAGATCCCTGTGGTGTAACTGTGGAGATCCCTGTGGTGTAACTGTGGAGATCCCTGTGGTGTAACTGTGGAGATCCCTGTGGTGTAACTGTGGAGATCCCTGTGGTGTAACTGTGGAGATCCCTGTGGTGTAACTGTGGAGATCCCTGTGGTGTAACTGTGGAGATCCCTGTGGTGTAACTGTGGAGATCCCTGTGGTGTAACTGTGGAGATCCCTGTGGTGTAACTGTGGAGATCCCTGTGGTGTAACTGTGGAGATCCCTGTGGTGTAACTGTGGAGATCCCTGTGGTGTAACTGTGGAGATCCCTGTGGTGTAACTGTGGAGATCCCTGTGGTGTAACTGTGGAGATCCCTGTGGTGTAACTGTGGAGATCCCTGTGGTGTAACTGTGGAGATCCCTGTGGTGTAACTGTGGAGATCCCTGTGGTGTAACTGTGGAGATCCCTGTGGTGTAACTGTGGAGATCCCTGTGGTGTAACTGTGGAGATCCCTGTGGTGTAACTGTGGAGATCCCTGTGGTGTAACTGTGGAGATCCCTGTGGTGTAACTGTGGAGATCCCTGTGGTGTAACTGTGGAGATCCCTGTGGTGTAACTGTGGAGATCCCTGTGGTGTAACTGTGGAGATCCCTGTGGCTGTGTAACTGTGGAGATCCCTGTGGTGTAACTGTGGAGATCCCTGTGGCTGTGTAACTGTGGAGATCCCTGTGGTGTAACTGTGGAGATCTCCATGGTGTAACTGTGGAGATCCCTGTGGTGTAACTGTGGAGATCCCTGTGGTGTGACTGTGGAGATCCCTGTGGTGTAACTGTGGAGATCCCTGTGGTGTAACTGTGGAGATCCCTGTGGTGTAACTGTGGAGATCCCTGTGGTGTAACTGTGGAGATCCCTGTGGCTGTGTAACTGTAGAGATCCCTGTGGTGTAACTGTGGAGATCCCTGTGGCTGTGTAACTGTGGCGATCCCTGTGGCTGTGTAACTGTGGAGATCCCTGTGGTGTAACTGTGGAGATCCCTGTGGCTGTGTAACTGTGGAGATCCCTGTGGCGGTGTAACTGTGGAGATCCCTGTGGTGTAACTGTGGAGATTCCTGTGGCTGTGTAACTGTGGAGATCCTTGTGGTGTAACTGTGGAGATCCCTGTGGCTGTGTAACTCAGACCTGCCAAGTGCTACGATTTAGGCGTAGCATGCTACGATTTCGAAATGCTTGCTACGCTCCTCCGTAAAAACTACGCTTAAAAAAAACAAACGACGTGAATGTTTTTTTAGACCTTAAAAAAAAAACATTAATGAAAAAGCGAGTGACCCGCGTGCCAGCCTCGAACTTAACTTTTCACCTTCATGTAGAATTGTGTACTGTAACCGACCAATCGCGTTGCGTTTTAACACCACCACCACCACCACCCACCACCACCACCCCTCCGTGCGGAAATGCTGGAAACACCCGAAGCGCAGTTGTTTGACCGCAAAAATGGCGTGGAAGCGAAAGACGCCCGCTGTCGATCTCGCTGCTACTCCCCCAAAGAAGGCACGAAAGTCTCGACCCAGTTGTCAGCACTTTAAAGCAGACTACACCAAGGAGTATCCATGTATGGTCAGATCTGCAAATAGCTCCTCAGCCGCAAGATGCACGTACTGTCAGACCGATTTTTTGATTGCTCACGGGGGGGGGGGGGGGGGGGGGGGGGGGGGGGCGGGCGGTTTGACATCGAGAAACATGTGCGTACTGCGACGCACAAGCAGAAAGCTGCGGAAAAGCCAAGCAAACCACTCACTGTCTATTTCAAGCCAGCGACTGCAGCAGAGTCGACGATCAAGCAGTCATTTTAGCAGAATGTTTGTTCACATCGTTCCTTGTGGAAACAATGTACCCATCAGTGCAGCAGATCACGCGGGGCCACTTAACTTTTAACCGTCACGTAGAACACCCCCCACCCACCCCACTTCACGCCGGCGATTCAGCGCTACGAAGCGATCGCCCCTGCGCAAACATCGCCATTTTCCTTCTTGTGCGTGTGTGCTACGCCTATTTCTGAAATGCTACTCCAAAAAGCTCTGGATGCTACTCTTTGGCAGGATGGTGGGTTGGCAGGTCTGGTAACTGTAGAGATCCCTGTGGTGTAACTGTAGAGATCCCTGTGGTGTAACTGTGGAAATCCCTGTGGTGTAACTGTAGAGATCCCTGTGGTGTAACTGTGGAGATCCCTGTGGTGTAACTGTGGAGATCCCTGTGGTGTAACTGTGGAGATCCCTGTGGCTGTGTAACTGTGGAGATCCCTGTGGCTGTGTAACTGTGGCGATCCCTGTGGCTGTGTAACTGTGGAGATCTCTGGTGTAACTGTAGAGATCCCTGTGGCTGTGTAACTGTAGAGATCCCTGTGGCTGTGTAACTGTGGCGATCCCTGTGGCTGTGTAACTGTGGAGATCCCTGTGGCTGTGTAACTGTGGTGATCCCTGTGGCTGTGTAACTGTGGAGATCTCTGGTGTAACTGTAGAGATCCCTGTGGCTGTGTAACTGTGGAGATCCCTGTGGTGTAACTGTGGAGATCCCTGTGGCTGTGTAACTGTGGAGATCCCTGTGGCTGTGTAACTGTGGAGATCCCTGTGGCTGTGTAACTGTGGCGATCCCTGTGGCTGTGTAACTGTGGAGATCCCTGTGGCTGTGTAACTGTGGCGATCCCTGTGGCTGTGTAACTGTGGAGATCCCTGTGGCTGTGTAACTGTGGAGATCCCTGTGGCTGTGTAACTGTGGAGATCCCTGTGGCTGTGTAACTGTGGAGATCCCTGTGGTGTAACTGTGGAGATCCCTGTGGTGTAACTATGGAGATCCCTGTGGTGTAACTGTGGAGATCCCTGTGGCTGTGTAACTGTGGAGATCCCTGTGGCTGTGTAACTGTGGAGATCCCTGTGGCTGTGTAACTGTAGAGATCCCTGTGGTGTAACTGTAGAGATCCCTGTGGTGTAACTGTAGAGATCCCTGTGGTGTAACTGTGGAGATCCCTGTGGTGTAACTGTGGAGATCCCTGTGGTGTAACTGTGGAGATCCCTGTGGCTGTGGCTGTGTAACTGTAGAGATCCCTGTGGCTGTGTAACTGTGGAGATCCCTGTGGTGTAACTGTAGAGATCCCTGTGGCTGTGTAACTGTGGAGATCCCTGTGGCTGTGTAACTGTAGAGATCCCTGTGGTGTAACTGTGGAGATCCCTGTGGTGTAACTGTGGAGATCCCTGTGGTGTAACTGTGGAGATCCCTGTGGTGTAACTGTGGCGATCCCTGTGGCTGTGTAACTGTGGAGATCCCTGTGGCTGTGTAACTGTGGAGATCCCTGTGGTGTAACTGTGGAGATCCCTGTGGCTGTGTAACTGTGGAGATCCCTGTGGCTGTGTAACTGTGGAGATCCCTGTGGTGTAACTGTAGAGATTCCTGTGGTGTAACTGTGGAGATCCCTGTGGTGTAACAGTAGAGATCCCTGTGGTGTAACTGTGGAGATCCCTGTGGTGTAACTGTAGAGATCCCTGTGGCTGTGTAACTGTGGAGATCCTTGTGGCTGTGTAACTGTGGAGATCCTTGTGGCTGTGTAACTGTGGAGATCCCTGTGGCTGTGTAACTGTGGAGATCCCTGTGGCTGTGTAACTGTGGAGATCCCTGTGGTGTAACTGTGGAGATCCCTGTGGTGTAACTGTGGAGATCCCTGTGGTGTAACTGTAGAGATCCCTGTGGCTGTGTAACTGTGGAGATCCCTGTGGCTGTGTAACTGTGGAGATCCCTGTGGCTGTGTAACTGTGGAGATCCCTGTGGTGTAACTGTGGAGATCCCTGTGGCTGTGTGACTGTGGAGATCCCTGTGGTGTAACTGTAGAGATTCCTGTGGTGTAACTGTGGAGATCTCCATGGTGTGTGACTGTGGAGATTCCTGTGGATGTGTGACTGGAGATACCTATGGATGCTCTTTGTTTTGAAAAATCACTGTCAGACTCTCAGGCTTGAAGTCTTGAGGATTTTGACAGAGACTTGTTTTGAGATGGATTCATCCTTGATACAACTTGTCTTGTACCATTGCTGGCAAGGTACTTATTTGTATTGCTTAGCATGACATAAACTTTGTGATGATGAAGAAAGTCATGCACTTTACCCTTACCTTTGTACAATTGGTTTGGGTTTGATGGGCCTGCTAATTGTTTGAAGTATTTTCACTCAGGAAGTTGATATCAGCCAATAAGGAAAAAAAATGTCTAGAGAAAATTTGGATAAAACTTTAACCTGTTGATCATTAATCTGGAGAACGTTGGAGAGATTTGTTCTTTGGCATGTACATTCTAAACTGACCCATCACCGTTGAAGGCTGGATGCCGAGTAATTCTAAATGTTTTATCAGCTTCAAGATCATTGTTCTATATTGATCTTCAGAGCAAGATAAAACAAGACAAATCCATAATTGTTTGACTGACTCTTCATTACATACATACATATACAACATTCTCAAAACCATGAAACTGCATGGCAGCACGTATGTATTCCATTAATGATGCTTCTGACATTACACTAGTCTGGGGCACATTATGCTGTGCTACAAAAATGACTATTTATTTTCAGTCACCTTGCAATGTTCAATACAATGAGACAACATTGGAACTCAGTAACTACCTGGGCTCAGAGCATGAGTCATGATGCCATAAAATTATGTCCCTGCTCATGACTAAGCTTGCTGTTCAATATCTTACAAGTGCTGACACATTTAAATGGACATCAAATTCCTTTGGAAGTCTCCTTTGGAGTCAGAAATGACATATGCTTCACTTTGTGTTGGCAACTTGGGGTGGAAAAAAAACCCACATACACAAACCAGATTGTGAAGAATACATTAATCTACTGTGACAACAGGAGGTGAACAAGGATTGCTTGAACTACTGGCCCAGGACCCATGGTTTGCTCCAACAGTTTCTGCCGTCTCTTCGCAGCATGGAACCTGCCTAAATGGAGAACCGTGTTAGTCCTGTGTTGGAGGATGACTGCTGCCAAGACTACTTCGTAAATGACCACTCTTTGGCCAGAATGAAAGGCAGACTTCACGCAAGACTGATAGGCTGAGTTGTCAAATGCAAGTAAGGTATCACTGCATTAGACTTGAGCTAGAAGCAGGTGCTGTGTCTGACAAGTTCAGAGTAAGCTGTGGATTTGACTGGAGTATGAAGGTGGAGAGTTAGACTGGAGTGGTAGAAAAGAATGTCAAGTTGGAAGCTGCACTCTTGATTAGAATGCCAGCTGGAGGGGAGTCTGCGGGTGGGTGGCCACTTGCACTGGAGCTTAACTCACTGGAGTCGTGACTAAATATTGTGATCGTTCTCCGGGATCGAAAGTTTTTAATGCATTTTCAAAAATATAATAAAGATACAAAGGCATAAGATAACAATACAAATTATAAATCAAATGAAAGCTTGTTTTGTACTCTTTACATTCAAAGAATGATCTAAGGGATTAAAAACGCTAATTATGAATTACACACCATAGAATTGAGTGTGTACATGCACAAAAATGAAAAAGTATTAAAAAAATCAGTTCACTAGCTGTTATGGGAAGCTTACAAGCGCCTAGAAAATGAGAAACTTTAAATGTCAATATCCAAGTAATGCAAATGTGTATAAACATTTAGTACAGACAAATACAAGCAGATGGAGGCTAGCAATCAACCAAATCAAAGTATTTGTTCATAGAATTGGAAGATCATACGTTTTGCAGTATGCTTTCCCGCCTTTTTGTCAACATACACACCACATGCACAAAGGTTAGGATTCCGATCATCAGTCGAAAATATACTAAAGGGAGGTAAATCTGCTTGCAAATGCCTTCAGCTATATAGGCTAACAAGATTTACCTCCCTTAGACCGTTATAGCGAAAGGGAGAAATTTGCAATTGCATCGCAAACAACCTCGCGATACCACTCTGGCAGGAGGACGCCTATCGCGATATTTCTTGCGATACGACACCAGTGAGTTAAAGGAAGCTTGCAAGTTGGATCACAGTTTTAAGGCCGGGCTGGCTATTGTCAGCTCAATTTATTTCCTGAGTTCCAGTCGGCTAAAGATCATTACTAGATAGCCAGTCAGAATGGAGGTAGATGAGGACCATCAGACTGGTGTGATCATGGCTAGGGGTCGGTGTAGTACTGTCAGTGAGACTGGAGTTGGAGTATGGATGCTCAGTCACGTTGGAGGTGTGGATCATCAGAGGGGTGTGATCCAGAGGTAGCTGCTTGTAAGACTGGAGCTTGAGGATGGCAAGATTGTCAGTCGCCTTCAGTTTGTGGGTGACAGTGGGCTGGAGTGCAATGCTAGATTGCCCGTGAAACTCAGACTGCAGTTTGCCAGTAGTGAATCATTTATACTGAAGTTTGATATGGACGTTCAGTCAGACTGAAGTAGGCTGAAGTAGAATCAGACTGGAGTAGGTTGAAGTAGAATCTGTCAGACTGGAGCAAGCTGAAGTAGAATCAGTCCGACTGGAGTAGGCTGAAGTAGAATCAGACTGGAGTAGGTTGAAGTAGAATCAATCCGACTGGAGTAAGTTGAAGGAAAATCAGTCAGACTGGAGCAGGCTGAAGTAGAATCAGACTGAAGCAGGTCAAAGAAGAATCAGTCCGACTGGAGTAGGCTGAAGTAGAATCAGTCCGACTGGAGTAGGCTGAAGTAGAATCAGACTGGAGTAGGCTGAAGTAGAATCAGTCTGACTGGAGCAGGCTGAAGTAGAATCAGTCAGACTGGAGTAGGCTGAAGTAGAATCAGTCAGACTGGAGTAGGCTGAAGTAGAATCAGACTGGAGCAGGTTGAAGGAGAATCAGTCAGACTGGAGCAGGTTGAAGGAGAATCAGTCAGACTGGAGTAGGCTGAAGTAGAATCAGACTGGAGTAGGCTGAAGTAGAATCAGACTGGAGTAGGTTGAAGTAGAATCAGACTGGAGTAGGTTGAAGGAGAATCAGTCAGACTGGAGTAGGTTGAAGTAGAATCAGACTGGAGCAGGTTGAAGTAGAATCAGTCTGACTGGAGCAGGCTGAAGTAGAATCAGACTGGAGCAGGTTGAAGTAGAATCAGTCCGACTGAAGTAGGCTGAAGTAGAATCAGTCAGACTGGAGTAGGCTGAAGTAGAATCAGACTGGAGTAGGCTGAAGTAGAATCAGTCCGACTGAAGTAGGCTGAAGTAGAATCAGTCAGACTGAAGTAGGCTGAAGTAGAATCAGACTGGAGTAGGCTGAAGTAGAATCAGTCTGACTGGAGTAGGCTGAAGTAGAATCAGACTGGAGTAGGCTGAAGTAGAATCAGTCTGACTGGAGCAGGCTGAAGTAGAATCAGACTGGAGTAGGCTGAAGTAGAATCAGTCTGACTGGAGCAGGCTGAAGTAGAATCAGACTGGAGCAGGTTGAAGTAGAATCAGTCAGACTGGAGTAGGCTGAAGTAGAATCAGACTGGAGCAGGCTGAAGTAGAATCAGTCAGACTGGAGTAGGCTGAAGTAGAATCAGACTGGAGCAGGTTGAAGTAGAATCAGTCAGACTGGAGCAGGTTGAAGTAGAGTCAGACTGGAGTAGGCTGAAGTAGAATCAGACTGGAGTAGGCTGAAGTAGAATCAGTCTGACTGGAGTAGGCTGAAGTAGAATCAGACTGGAGTAGGCTGAAGTAGAATCAGACTGGAGTAGGTTGAAGGAGAATCAGTCAGACTGGAGTAGGTTGAAGGAGAATCAGACTGGAGTAGGCTGAAGTAGAATCAGTCAGACTGGAGCAGGCTGAAGTAGAATCAGACTGGAGCAGGTTGAAGTAGAATCAGACTGGAGCAGGCTGAAGTAGAATCAGTCAGACTGGAGTAGGCTGAAGTAAAATCAGACTGGAGCAGGCTGAAGTAGAATCAGTCAGACTGGAGTAGGCTGAAGTAGAGTCAGACTGGAGCAGGCTGAAGTAGAATCAGACTGGAGTAGGCTGAAGTAGAATCAGTCTGACTGGAGCAGGTTGAAGTAGAGTCAGACTGGAGTAGGCTGAAGTAGAATCAGACTGGAGTAGGCTGAAGTAGAATCAGTCAGACTGGAGCAGGTTGAAGGAGAATCAGACTGGAGTAGGTTGAAGGAGAATCAGACTGGAGCAGGTTGAAGGAGAATCAGAGACTGGAGCAGGTTGAAGGAGAATCAGTCAGACTGGAGTAGGCTGAAGTAGAATCAGACTGGAGTAGGTTGAAGGAGAATCAGACTGGAGTAGGTTGAAGGAGAATCAGACTGGAGTAGGTTGAAGTAGAATCAGACTGGAGTAGGCTGAAGTAGAATCAGACTGGAGTAGGTTGAAGGAGAATCAGTCAGACTGGAGCAGGTTGAAGGAGAATCAGACTGGAGTAGGTTGAAGTAGAATCAGACTGGAGTAGGTTGAAGTAGAATCAGACTGGAGCAGGTTGAAGGAGAATCAGTCAGACTGGAGTAGGCTGAAGTAGAATCAGACTGGAGCAGGTTGAAGGAGAATCAGACTGGAGCAGGTTGAAGGAGAATCAGTCAGACTGGAGCAGGTTGAAGGAGAATCAGTCAGACTGGAGCAGGTTGAAGGAGAATCAGTCAGACTGGAGCAGGTTGAAGGAGAATCAGACTGGAGCAGGTTGAAGGAGAATCAGACTGGAGCAGGTTGAAGGAGAATCAGTCAGACTGGAGCAGGCTGAAGGAGAATCAGACTGGAGCAGGTTGAAGGAGAATCAGTCAGACTGGAGCAGGTTGAAGGAGAATCAGTCAGACTGGAGCAGGTTGAAGGAGAATCAGTCAGACTGGAGTAGGCTGAAGTAGAATCAGACTGGAGCAGGTTGAAGGAGAATCAGACTGGAGCAGGTTGAAGGAGAATCAGTCAGACTGGAGCAGGCTGAAGGAGAATCAGTCAGACTGGAGTAGGCTGAAGTAGAGTCAGACTGGAGCAGGCTGAAGTAGAATCAGACTGGAGCAGGTTGAAGGAGAATCAGTCAGACTGGAGTTTTAAGGTGGAGAACCAGTCCTGGGCCATGAGCATCACGCCCTTGCTGGCTGCCAGAGTTGCACTGCTCATCTGTGGACCTGCCTTCTCCTTCCCTGAAAGAGACACACAGGCAACTATGTCAAGTGACTGGCAAAGACTGCTAGTGATAAACAATAAAAACACACCGATCCCCTTAGGAATTAACTGAAATCACTCCACACTAAAGACAAATGCATTAGGCTTGTTCAGGAGGCGCAGCGCTGCAAAGCGCTGCTCAGCGCTGCATGTGATTCACTCCTGAACAGCAATTTTGGGGCGTGATTCACTCAGCGCTGAGCAGCGCTTTGCATCACCGATCCGAGGTGATTCAGACGATTTTGCATCATTTTCAAAATGGTGTCTTCGATCCCGCACTGGCAGTCGATGCGTAAAATAACCATCAGAAACATCATTTTGGAACTGGAACGGGCTTTATTTGCCCCAAGCGCCCTGTATGCGCGAGTAATGGCAAGTAAGGATGACACAATAGTGGACTTTATTCATGTAGAATACATTTAAACGTGCATAAACGATGTCTGTGGCAAAGAAAACACTTTCTTAGCGTCTATCAACACAACATGGGGCGCAGAAGATTTACCTCCCCTTTAACAAGTGAAGCGCTGCACAAAATCTGTAGGTGTTCAGGAGAGGCAAAGAGCGCTCAATTGCCAACATGAATCGCTCATGCAGCGCTTTATACTCCTGAACAAGCCTATTGTGTCTTGCCAACAACCCAACCCCAAATCAGAACTTCTCATGCCTTCCCTATAATTAAGTAAATTCCCTGAAAGCTTTATGGCCATATGAAAAAGGAGAAAACTGGTTCTGTAGTGTAAAACTTTTACTGCTCTCTGGCACATCTTTCGGATGTAGGCCCTCCAAACGTGGGCAGAGGGTAAGGTTCATTGACGGTGCCCACTAAAACTTGTCTGTCTAAATGTCAGAACTTCAGACTGCTTGTGTCACAGTAGCTTTGGGAACAAAGAAAAACATTCATGCATCAGCAGAAATACCTCTGTAGATGAACTGCCTGTAATACATGTATGTGCACTGCATGCTCAGACTTCAAATGCTGATGGCTTGTTCTCACCAACAAGGAAGGCCTTCCCTCCCTTGGCTCCCTCCACAGGCTGGGTCTGCAGTTGCTCATCACAGGCAAAAGTCTCGCTGTTCACCAACACCATTGTGGTGGCAGTCTCAGGTAGTCGCAGTGTGATGTCCCCTGTGATAATAAAGAGAACAACAACAATAAGTGATTAAAAACAACAGTCATGTCATCATCATCATCATCATCATCATCTTCATCTTCATTATCGCTATCACCACCACTTAAATCCTCATATTCAATACAGCAACAGTAACAGAAATTCACTTTGGGGACATTTACCTGAGGAAGGATGGATGGAATTTTACAGCCTATCAGCCTTTGTAGGCTATGTAAGGCCACTGTGCACCAAAATCACTAGAATAGAACAGAGTAAGTGCAAATCAAGTCACGATATCTCTAGTTATTCCCCTCTTCTGAATCATGTCTATTCTGACCCCCAACTCAAAGGGGGCCATTCACCCCCGGATGACATAATGCAGCACTATACCTACAGTATGATGCACTGTGTTGGTCTCCATGAAGGATCCTTCCTGTCTGTGTACAAGTCAGACATACAAACCACCTTGCTATGTCACTTTTGAAATGTCTATGCTCTGAAAGCTTCAGCACAAACACACATTTGTAAACTTACAGTAAGGGTAGAGGAACTTGTTGAACACAGTGGCACTCGAACAAACCTGAGGATGAAAGTGCTTTCCACTTTACCCTACAGTCAAAGGGCCAAGGAATTCTCTACACCACCAACACCTGACAGATGAGGACATGCAAAGGCATATGCCTCACCCTTCGTGACCTTGATGTCAATGAGGTTGTGACGAGCAGCATACACATCCACAGACCCGTCTTCCACAGTGGCCATCAAGTCTCCATCCAGGGTGTCTTCAAGCAAGGACAAGCAAGCAAGTCAGCAAGCAAGCAAGTCAGACCTAAGTAGTGATATCGACATCAGTCTATGACACTGTCTCAGTTAAGCCCATGACACCATCACTGTCCTCCTCATCCTCTTCCTTCTTCTTATCATTACTTACTGACACATTAAATATGAAGCACATCTACAGTTTTTCTTATAAAAGAAAACAAAAAATATATCAATTCACAATTTGCACTACAACATTACCACAGGACATGAAAGAAGTTGTTACTGAGAGTGCATTTAGGGTTTGGCTTTATTTTCCTAAGGGATCTTTTTAATAAGTGGGCAACATCTCAGGAAGCAGCTGTCTGGATGGCAATTTTTCTTGATGCTACAAGAAGAAAAAAAATCCTTACCAATGGATGGATGGATGGATGGGGTTCTACGGCCTATCAGCCTTTGTAGGCTATGTAAGGCCATTGAGCATGAAAACCAGTCGGATATATGTAGTTTAGAGCAAGCACAATTTAGGTCAAGATGTCCCTATTTATTCGCCTCATATAAATCGCATTGGGAGACACGGTGGGTCTATTCTGATCCCCAACCCACAGGAGGCGATCCTTACCAACACTGAGGCTTCCAAGGCCAAGCTGTACACTGGTTTTGCCGTGGCAGGAGCGAAGGCGGACATCAGAGGCAGTGGAGACAAAGTGGCTCTGGGCAGCATAAATAGACTTGACGTCCAGCCCCCCTTGCTCCACTCCGCAGCTGATGCTGTTGCCCTGAAGCCTGTCTGCATGGATGCACTGTCAACACACAAGCACACATGCACACCTCCAGAGGTCAGGATTCGTGCCTGTTGACACAGAAAGAATGGACTATGTTTCCCGTGCATAAGTAATGCTAAGATGAAGGTACAAGATGGACTGCCAGATTTCTGAAGACAAAACAAAACAAGGAAATGAGCATGGAACACTCCACATGTTTATCCAGAAGGGCAAAGCCCATACGACTCACACGCTTGACCTTTACCTTTACATGACCTTGACCTTCAGGTGACCTTCAAGGTCAAGGTCAAACAACCAAACCTAGCAATGACATCATACTCTAAAAAATGCTTTACACAGTTTTCCTACCAAAATACATGTGGCCTTGACCCAAGGTCAAGGTCATTCAAGGTCATGCAACACAAAGCTGTTAATTCAAGACATAGGAAGCACAATGGTGCTTATTGGCACTTTCTACCATGAGATATGGTCACTTTTAGTGCTTCACTACCCCATTTTGGTCACATTTCATTAGGGTCAAAGTGACCTTGACCTTGATGATATGTGACCAAATGTGTCTCATGATGAAAGTATAACATGTGCCCCACATAATTATTAAGTTTGAAACAGTTATCACTTCAAAATAGGTATACAACCCAACTTTAAAGAGCTCCTGTGACCTTGACCTTGAAGCAAGGTCAACCAAACTGGTATCAAAAAATAGGGCTTACTTTGCCCTATATACCATGTATAGGTGAGGTATCCAATCTCAAAAACTTCAGAGAAAATTGAGAAAATGTGAAAAATGGCTGTTTTTTATACAACATTTATGGCCCCTGCGACCTTGACCTTGAAGCAAGGTCAAGTCACTATGTATGTTTTTTGACGCCTTGTCATCATACACCATCATGTCAAATTGGGTGTTGATAGACTTAATAGTCTCCGAGAAAAATCCAACGTTAAAGTTTTAAACGGACGCCCGGACGCCCGGACGGACGAAACGGGTGAGTACATAGACTCACTTTTGCTTCGCATGTGAGTCAAAAATGATCTCAAGGATCCCTAAGAGATATCGATATCCCTGGTTTAATGGTGAAAGGGTAGCGAAACATTTGCTCCGTCACTAAACCAGACATTCCAACACCTCCAAGCAATCGTTGTGATCATTTTTGGTTATGTATATGTTGTGAATATTTCTGTGGTTGCTTAAATTTGTTTAGTCAGTTCTAAAGTGCATGCCTCTCCCAGCCGTGGGATCCTGGGATATGTTTAGTTTTCACAGCTGCTGTCTCCATCACCACCAGAGGCAGAGTAAACATTAGTCTGTGCTCTGACAGGTTGCTATCGCTGCTGTCCGGTCCGTAATCGCTCTGTGCTCTGACGAGATGTTATCGCTGCTGCCTCTGTCCAGCGCTGCCCTGTGTCAGCAAGCTCCCACAGTTCTAGAATTCTCTCTTCCAGTCTTTGTCTGAAAGCCCCTCCCCCGGAAGTAGCCCCTTCCGGTACTGTTCCCGCTTTGTTTCTGTCCTGATAAATAGAGGCTGCGATGCCTGCTTAGCAAGACCCCACTCCATCTGGGTTACTGAGCGCTTGTATCAGCTGCGAATAAAGATTGGAAAATCGTCCTCGCCCCTGCGTCTCACTTGACTTACGACGTACCACTGTCTTGAACAGTGGGGAAACTACGCCGCACGAAAGATCCGCAACAATTGGTGTCAGAAGTGGGATCTACGTCGTATGTCCTATAATCTACGGAGCAGGAAAATGGCTGAGGAAACGACGACAGCTGACATCATCACCATGCTGAGGCAAATGCAGCAGGAGAAAGAGGATGACAGGAAGAGGCAAGAAGAGCAAGAAGAACGCCTGCGCCGAGAGAAAGAAGAAGAAATAAGACGGCAGGAGGAGAAAGAAGAACGCCTGCGCCGAGAGAAAGAAGAAGAAATACGACGGCAGGAGGAGAAAGAGGAACGCCTGCGCCAGGAGAAAGAAGAGAAAGAAGAACGCCTGCGCCGAGAGAAAGAAGAAGAAATAAGACGGCAGGAGGAGAAAGAGGAACGCCTGCGCCAGGAGAAAGAAGAGAAAGAAGAACGCCTGCGCCGAGAGAGAGAAGAAGAAAGAAAACGGCAAGAGGAGAGAGAGGACCGTCTGCTTCAGCTCCAGCAGCAAACGAACAGCCAACTCCAGAGTCTAGGAGAGAAAGTGACCCATCAGATAGCAGAAGTCGAGGAGCGTGTCACTAGTCTAGAGCAGGAGCACCAGCGGCTGCGACAAGAACTGCATCAAGAGCTTGAAGAAAGGATGGTGCAGATGCGAAGTTTTCTGCAGCCTGACAGCATGGATAATCAGCCCGGGCAACCATTACCACCACCACCAACCAGAAATAGAGAGCTGGTAACGAGCCTTTCACCGAATGCTCCAGCCTTCAGCCCTTCTAGCAGCGTTCCTTCGTCGTCACGGAGTGTGGAAAACCGACCCATCCAACGCCCGACATCTTATGACGGCAAGACTGCGTGGGAGGCTTATCGGATCCAATTTGAGACGGCGGCAAGGATCAATGGCTGGAACGATGAAGATAAGGCCTGTTTTCTTGTGACCAGTCTCACTGGACAAGCCATCAGTGTTCTCCAGACCCTGCTGCCGGAGCACAGGCACTCCTATCATCACCTCGCCGGAGCACTCAGCCTGCGTTTTGGGGACGAGAAGACCGGTGAGGTAGCAAAGGTGGCTCTGCAAGACCGTCTGCGGCGACCGAAAGAGCCTTTGCCAGAGCTGGCCACAGATGTCGACGCGCTTATCAGGAAGGCCTACCCAACGGGCAACGAGCAGCTCTGGAACACCCTGGCCTGTGACTATTTCATTCGGGCTCTGACAGACCAGGAGGTGCGCCAGCAGGTGAAGATGAGAGCACCTACGACGCTACGACAGGAACAGGTGCCTACTCGTCGCCATGGACTACTTTACGAAGTGGCCGGAAGTCTTTCCTTTGCCGGACCAGGAGGCGACAACTGTAGCGCAAACTCTGGTTGAGAGATTCTTCAGCCGATTCGGAATCCCTATGGAACTGCATTCAGACCAGGGCTCCAACTTCGAGTCAGCGGTGTTTGCAGAGACCTGTCGACCGCTGAAAATCAACAAGACTCGGACTACACCGGCCTACCCCCAGTCCAACGGGATGGTGGAGCGTTACATCCGCACGCTGCTAGCAACCCTGTCTTCCTTTGTCGCAAATCACCAGAGAGACTGGGAGGAGTACCTGCCCTTCGTCCTCATGGCCTACAGGACAGCGCAGCACGAAGCTACTGGAGCAACGCCCAGCCGGTTGATGCTTGGAAGGGACATGCGTGTTCCTGTCGACCTAGTGGTCCCTCGACCCCCTGATGACATCCGGCGGAATGTTCCAGAGTATGTGCACCACCTGCAGAAGGTCATGGCTGCTGTTCACAGTGAGGCAAGGGTTCGACTCCAGCTCAGCGCAGAGCGCATGAAGGCCAACTACGACAGGAAGACGGAGACTGCTGTGTTCCAGCCAGGGGATGCAGTTTGGCTCCACAATGCGCGAGTGAAGACGAGCTGCACCACAAAGCTTGCCAGACCATGGGAAGGGCCCTATCGTGTGATGAGTCGCATCACTGACAACGTGTACCGGATTCAGCTGACCTCGAGAAGCAAGCCTAAGGTGGTAAATCGGTACCGTCTGTGGAAGTATTCCGGCGACCTTGCAGCTGATTGGTGACAGGCGCGAGCCCCCAGGCCTGAGCCAGCTGCAGCTGCGACAGGTGAAGAACACTTACCTGAAGACAGAGAGGACGCGGCACCAGAGGCCCCGAGCAGCAGTAATGACAAAGAGATGCCAGAAGTCAGGAGTCGTCGTGGACGTCTTGTCCGGCCACCGCCTCGCTTTGGCTGGCGATCACCTGTGGACTCTGTTTGAGGGGTTTGTGACGTGGACGCTCATTGCCCCAACAGAGTGTCTATTCATGGACTGCTGTACAGGAGCATGCAGCAATGACGTGAGTAGCCAACTCGTGATTTATGAGCTTTTATGTATGAACTTTTATAGTGATGGACATCAATGATCTCGTTAAACTTTAAATCGTTCCTCATGGATTGTCCATTGTTTGTGAGCCGGAAAAATTGTTATTGTATTCATTTTGGTCTGGCCCTGTCGTTGGTTTTGTTAGAACAGGACTTTAGGGATTATAATAATTACGGTATCTGTTTTGGTAACTATTCAGGGACCGAATAGTTTTAAGGAGGGAGTAGTGTTGTGAATATTTCTGTGGTTGCTTAAATTTGTTTAGTCAGTTCTAAAGTGCATGCCTCTCCCAGCCGTGGGATCCTGGGATATGTTTAGTTTTCACAGCTGCTGTCTCCATCACCACCAGAGGCAGAGTAAACATTAGTCTGTGCTCTGACAGGTTGCTATCGCTGCTGTCCGGTCCGTAATCGCTCTGTGCTCTGACGAGATGTTATCGCTGCTGCCTCTGTCCAGCGCTGCCCTGTGTCAGCAAGCTCCCACAGTTCTAGAATTCTCTCTTCCAGTCTTTGTCTGAAAGCCCCTCCCCCGGAAGTAGCCCCTTCCGGTACTGTTCCCGCTTTGTTTCTGTCCTGATAAATAGAGGCTGCGATGCCTGCTTAGCAAGACCCCACTCCATCTGGGTTACTGAGCGCTTGTATCAGCTGCAAATAAAGATTGGAAAATCGTCCTCGCCCCTGCGTCTCACTTGACTTACGACGTACCACTGTCTTGAACAGTGGGGAAACTACGCCGCACGAAAGATCCGCAACATATAGCTAGATTGAGATTCGCTGACGACATAGACCTCATGGGTGGAAGTAACAGCGAGCTACAAGATCTCACCAACAGACTATCGAAGAGAGCGTGAGCATACTGAATGGAGGTCAGCATGGAGAAGTCAAAGACGATGGTGAACAAGCACAAACGACACCAGTGCAGAGATCACCATGAACGGTGAGAAGCTAGAAGAGGTCAGCAGCTTCAAGTACTTGGGAGCAACCCTGTCTAAGGACGGCACTAGTACAGCTGAGGCCCGCATCAGAATCGCCATGGCAACCTCAGCGATGGCCAGACTAAGCAGGTTGTGGACAAGCAGCTCCATCAGCTTCTCCACCAAGTACAGGCTCTACAAGTCCCTTGTGGTCTCCATCGTCCTCTACGGCTGTGAGACCTGGACGCTACACGCTGACACGGAGTGAAGGATCCAGGCCTTCGAGATGAAATGCCTGTGCAGATTGCTCTGCATCTCCTACCTGGAGCGCAAAACTAACGAGTATGTGTGGAACATGACAGCGGCACTCATGGGCCCTCAGGAACCCCTCCTGGCAACCGTCAAGCGACGCAAGCTTGCCTGGTTTGGTCACATCACCAGACACGACTCCCCGTGCAAGACCATACTTCAGGGAACATTAAAGGGTGGGCGTCGTCGCGGCCGACAGAAGACGCGCTGGACTGACAATGTGGAGGAATGGACCTCCCTCTCCATGGAAGAGCTGCTCGCGACGGCCCAGAACAGACCCGAATGGAGGAGGACTGCTGTCTCCTCATCCCTCATGTCCCCCCAGACGGCCAAATCGGTCAAGGGACTGAACTGAACTGAACTGATTGCTAGGATATAACAAGAAGGGCAAAGCCCATACGACTCACATGCTTGACCTTGACCTTTACATGACCTTGACCTTTACATGACCTTGACCTTCATGTGACCTTCAAGGTCAAGGTCAATCAACTACACCTAGCAATGACATCATACACTAAACTAAGGAATGCTTTACACATTTTTCCTACCAAAATACATGTGGCCTTGACCCAAGGTCAAGGTCATTCAAGGTCATGCAACACAAAGCTGTTAATTCAAGACATAGAAAGCACAATGGTGCTTATTGGCACTTTCTACCATGAGATATGGTCACTTTTAGTGGTTTACTACTCCATTTTGGTCACATTTCATTAGGGTCAAAGTGACCTTGACCTTGATGATATGTGACCAAATGTGTCTCATGATGAAAGTATAACATGTGCCCCATATAATTATTAAGTTTGAAACAGTTATCTTCCATAGTTCAGGGTCAAGGTCACTTCAAAATATGTATACAATCCAACTTTAAAGAGCTCCTGTGACCTTGACCTTGAAGCAAGGTTAACCAAACTGGTATCAAAAAATAGGGCTTACTTTGCCCTATATACCATGTATAGGTGAGGTATCTAATCTCAAAAACTTCAGAGAAAATTGGGAAAATGTGAAAAATGGCTGTTTTTTAGACAACATTTATGGCCCCTGCGACCTTGACCTTGAAGCAAGGTCAAGTGACTATGTACGTTTTTTGAGGCCTTGTCATCATACACCATCATGCCAAATTGGGTGTTGATAGACTTAATAGTCTCCGAGAAAAATCCAACGTTTAAGTTTTTTACGCCCGGACGGATGGACGGACGACACGGGTGAGTACATAGACTCACTTTTGCTTCGCATGTGAGTCAAAAACCATGTCCTTATTTTGGCAGTATCAACTTATATATTGAGCAAATTATTGCTTCATTCATCATTTCATGCTGTGAATATTTCAGTAGCTTTTGTATATCTTGCACCAGTAGTTGAACAATACAGAACTCCCTGCATCAAATGTTATTTTAGGTAATTGCTGCAAGTGACCTATTGACTTCAATTCATGACCATTGCTATTGCTTCTATGCTCTCTGTAGCTTGAGTGCCCTCCGCAGTGCTGCTCTCTTTTCTTCATCTCATATTCTTCTACTCTCATTCCTGCTGTGATCAATGCACTGTCACTATCACTGTCACTCTTGTTAGTACATAATACGCTTCTTTATTTGTTAGTACATAGTAGCACTGCAGTAGTTGTATTACTCCTCCAGTACCGTAACTACTTTCACCCATTACAGCCTAAAATGCATCAAGAGATCAACTCTAAATATAGTATTTTAAGGTTTAACAAGTGACAAAATTAAACAGCCATTCTCATATCATTTTTCACATCTGTTAAAACTTTCTGAGCTATACTGATATGCAATAAACCTTGTTCTCCTGGCTGCATGCATATATATGCCTTCAGTATCACCCCAGGGTTTGGTTTCTTGGGTTTTCCTCCAGACTTCATGTGAAGGGGGAAAGGCAAAAATCTTAACCCTAGACCATTTTCAAATTCATGTATGTAATTATGTAAGGCACTTGCAGAGTGCCAGCAAAGATCCTATATACACAGTGTATATATATAGGGTCTTTGGTGCCAGTATCAGCAGAACTGCTGCTCTCTGGTGCTACAGAGTAATAAATCATCTTGTGAAAACAAAGTCTTTAGCATCTTTTTGAACACTGTGACTGATGGAACGAGTTGAAGCTGCAATGGAAGGGCATTCCAAAGTCAGTATTTCATCATGACAGAACTCACTCCTGATCCTCCAGCCTGCAGTTGGATGTTGCCTTGAAGGAGCTTCTCACTGATGATGTCTCCATCCACGCTACACACGCTGATCTGTCCACACTGGAGCAAGGAACACACAGCAGTTGTCTCCACACTTGACAGTGCATCAAACCAAATAATTATGTGGATTTTCACACTGAAGACAACCCAGCACATGTAGACTTTGTAGAAATACATAGGCAGACTTTCAAATCAGGCTTTAAACATGATTGAATAATGCAACTGATTTATAATACTATGCAATGCTGTACAGTTGTGCATATTTGCAATATCTTCCAATACATTGAAATGAGAAAACATAAACCAGAATAAAAAATATATAAATGCTTGACAAGATAAAAAGAAAAGAAAAAACAACAATAATGTTTAGAAAAGACCAGACTATTATCTGACACAACCAGTGCAAGTTGAAGAGACCACTTAACCCAATTTACGCACAAATATTACACCAAAATCCAAGCCTGGTCTCAAACACATTTATAGGCATCAGAGGCATACAGTGACTATGCTGTTGCAGCACTGAATGAAGGACAAGTACAGTGGTATGTAGTGCAAAGATCTCCAGTGTATTGCTCAAGCAGTTTCCTTCCTCAAGATGACAAGAACGGTACAAGGAGGAAAAGACTGCACTTACTTTGACATTATGCAGCAAGGTGTTTCCACTACACTGACTGATGTTGATCTTGTCACTCTCTACGTGCCGTACTGTCACCTTGCTTTCCTCATCACCCACCACTTGAATTCCTGTGACAATATGCCCAGTGTTCAACACAAAGCCAGTGTACCAGGAAAACCAGGCAGCATAAAAATAAAGCAATCTGAGTTCTGTGCAACTTCAAGCAACAGAACCTATTTGCTTCTTCACCATAATCATTCAACCAATGATTCCTTACAAGTGCCTTATGTTTAATCTGAGACATAGTGTGATTCCTTCGTTTCACCTGGCATAACTGGATATTAAGCTTATTCCCCCTAAAGATTTACTAAGTCTGACATGATGATCAGATCATGGCTGAGAAACAAACAATGGTATAATATCTTGTATAAAGGGAGAGCATGCCTTACATTAGCATGCACACATTGCATTAGAATACTAGTAAATAAATGTCCATGTCACCTGATGCCCTTGAGCACACACACAGGCATACACATGTATACGCATGCACAAACACACATACACACCACACACACACACACACACACACACACACACACACACACGGACACAGGTGCGCCCATATGCACACACACACACACACACACACACGTAGTGTTCTGCTGTATTCAGACCTACATAATAATACATACAACTACTCGATAAAATTGCACATACCAAATTTCATGGGTACCTCAATGTGGCACAAGAGAGGAATCACCACTCCCCTTGGCAGGGACCCGGCTACTGAAAGGGATGTTTTCGCCTCGTTCACGGCTGTAGTAAACTGGTAGAGCTCCTGGAGGTACTGCAGTCTGTCTTTCGCTTGCTTTGCCGGAGAGTGTTCCAGGCCCGTCGTGTCATAGTACAGTTTTACAAATGCTTTGTTCATCTCAGGGTACTTCTGTGGATTGAGACACTCGATGACAACATCGAAGGGAACGTTCACGTCCAAACTTCCAAACGTATCAACTTCGTAGCACCACGTTTCTAGCAGATCTTCGGTGTTGATTCGGCTGCTATCCGTGGTTGAAGCAGAAGCTGTTGTAGAAAAACGTCGTCCACAATATGGATCACCATGAAAAACAGGTCTGTGTCTGTGATTTAGGTAGTGTGTGGTCGTGTCCATGGTCATCTCATTAGAAGTGGTCTGCAGTTTCCGAGACCTAAGAGTTAGAGAAGGCTTGGCCATGGGTTCCATCATCATGGGTAGGCTTCTGCCGACAATCAGTTCTGCAGCAGAGCAAACGCCTGCATGCACAGGTGACACCAGTAGTCGACGAAAGACACAATGCATTGACTGCAACATGGCGCCTCTAGTGTACTTTGTTGAAATGTATACCTGTGATAATGTATTTGATTTTCACAGTCCAGTACCAAAGGTGTTGTCTGTTTGTGTAACGATCAGTCTCCAAAGACACGGTGATGCAGAGTTGCTCCCCTTTATCAAAGCAAAGGTCGAGCACTCGAGCAGGCTTGCTAACAATCGTAGGGGTTTTTTGTGTGTGGTTTTTTTAAATGTTGAATTATGCTGCAATGAAACCGATTCCACCTCACCCCGCCCCCGTCACTGTAAAGGGACACATGCTCGAAAAGTATTGCATTGCCATGTCTGATGATAAAGAAATAAACAAATACACGATGGGAAACGTCTATGTGAAGCACTCCCAATGGTTGAGCCTGAGTGTGAGAATAGACCCACCGCGTCTCTCTACACGATTCGTAAAAGGCGATTAATTAGGAAAATCATTACTTGACTTGCATGTACTCTAAACAGTTTAAGTGATTTCGTGATTAATGGCCTTACATAGCCTACAAAGGCTGATAGGCCGTAAAACTACATCATCATCTTCATCAATTATCCATCAATCATTATCATCATTGATATTATTACCTTTTAAACTTGTATCCCTGTAAGAGACTGGAGATTCAAGTAATCCAAGAGAGCTGCTTTCATGTTGCCAAGTCTTCGCCCCAAGAGAGAGTCGCAAATGAAACCCTGCATCTCAAGCCTTGTCTGCATATGCATGGTCTCGTCACTCATGAAGTCCTTAACTAGCTAGGTTTCTGGCAAATGCACTGCAGTAAATGAATGTAAACTTTATGCTTACATGCATCTCAGCAGTTGCAGGTGTCTATTCTTATGTCACCAGTACAATGTAGAACTTAGAATTTCTGCAGGCAATTAAGTCTATGATTTTTAGTGTGCAGGTAGGCATAATCTTTCAAGACTAATAAGCACCAATAAGAGCATACATGTAGCTGCAGTGCAATAGCTTAGTTTTCTACAATTCTCTGATAAATCCGCCAAAACCCTAATCACAAACCTATTTCCCAGTCGGCGGCTACCCATTTAATTGTCATTACTGTACGTGTTTGTAACCCTGTGTGTACATGAATGAGTATGAATGTGGAAGTTGAACATCTATGAGGCATCTTCCCCTCTATGCAAGTCTGAGTGTTGGTTCAATGTCTATGCCATTAAAAAAGCACACACCAAATAATCATTCTAAAAGAGGCTTCCTCAACCTTCCATGTTTACAACACGAGAAATTACCATTATGTGCTGGTACAAATTTCCAGTTATAACGAGTGCCGGGTCACATGCAGTCCACATGCAAACATGACCATGCTTCATATATATAACAACCATAGTTATTTTCAGTCTCTAGGGAACTAG
Source organism: Theodoxus fluviatilis (assembly GCA_034096865.1). Classification (NCBI taxonomy): domain Eukaryota; kingdom Metazoa; phylum Mollusca; class Gastropoda; order Cycloneritida; family Neritidae; genus Theodoxus; species Theodoxus fluviatilis. The sequence continues at coordinate 43,778 of JAWQFJ010027753.1, read as the reverse complement.
TGCATGGACTATGCTATTTAGCTTATCAAGTCATTTGTCTAGGCGTCAATATGACCAATAACAGCAGTAATATCTTGAAAGCATCTCATACCACACATAACTGTCTCAACTGATCATTGCACAGATTCCTGATTAACCCAGTCAAAAGCTTACAAAATAAAAATAAAGACCAACAAAATGTGATAACACATTACTGGGGAAAACTTTATTACTACTAAAGTTATACAATTGAAGGCAAATTCATAGGTGCAGTAAGGTTCTGAATGCAAGGTTTTCAACCATGATATACACTGCTCAAACGTCCACAAATCCTGCAAAATACACATTCAAAAACAAAAATTGGAGCAATATCAGCGCATAACATTTTCACAGAAAAACAGCTACAAGGATTTTCCACAACAAGAAGCCATCACAAAGAAAAGATTTATGCAACATTATCTCTTTTCCATTATTCACCTGCATCACAATACTAGATACTGCAAACTGACTATGAGGAAAGAAATTTTATAAATGATATTTAAACAAAGTTTAAACAGGTATACTTCTATGTCTATTGTCTATTTGGGATTTTTCAAATCACAAAAACAAGACAACATAGCCACATATTACGAAATAATCTTAATACACAATTCTCAATGCTGCATAGCTGAGAACCATATCACACACAGTAAATTGCATCTGCGATGCAATAACAGAATTAAACAACCTAAACCAGGTTGTTTGGCAGATGTAAAATCTGCTTTTGGATTAAAAATTCTTATCTTTTGTTACTGTATACAAGAAGCTCTACCATATAATGACTGACATGTGATCTTGCTTCACACCTCAATGACCAAATCCTGTCTCCAGCTTTCTCTCTGTCCTAGGATAAGCACCATCTGCGGACAATCATAGCAGCCATGTATCTTAGCCTAGATGCAATAGATACTTTCAAGTAAATAACATTGGCAACTAAACCCTCCATTAAGGAAGAGCTGTAAAGCTTTCCAGTAAACCAGGGTAAAACTCTTCCACCACGTCTACCACATAGGTATCAGACATTTCTATTTCTGATGAATGACACAAGAAAGACCACCAGAATCCATACTAAAGCTACAAAGTTCCCCCTAGCATGGCAAAAATCCCTTCACCAGACAACAGAGATTGCTCTCACCAGGACTTACAGCACACACCATAACCAAACATAATTATTTGAAAGAAAAGTTGAGTGTTACATAACCAACAACAAATGCAGGAATTGTCTGCAAACATAAGCTGCAACAAAAACAATGTTAAAGCATCGATACTGCCACTACCTCAAAACCCAACATTCAAAGCAATATCTTTTGACACGGAAAAGAATATTGGCAATACTTAATCTTACTCCTACGGTACCTTTTCCTTTAAAACTGACCTTTCAAATCATTCTCTAGAATTCCCTAGTTCCTTATTTGGTAATCAATTCAAAGAAAAGGGTGAAAAGTGGTAAACATTGTAGGTCACCTACACATGCACCCTGCACAACATACCGCAATGCTTGCAGCTTGCCTTGCACAGCATACTGCAATGCTTGCAGCTTGCCTTGCACAGCATACTGCAATGCTTGCAGCTTGCCTTGCACAGCATACCGCAATGCTTGCAGCTTGCCTTGCACAGCATACCGCAATGCTTGCAGCTTGCCTTGCTCAGCATACCGCAATGCTTGCAGCTTGCCTTGCACAGCATACCGCAATGCTTGCAGCTTGCCTTGCACAGCATACCGCAATGCTTGCAGCTTGCCTTGCACAGCATACCGCAATGCTTGCAGCTTGCCTTGCACAGCATACCGCAATGCTTGCAGCTTGCCTTGCACAGCATACCGCAATGCTTGCAGCTTGCCTTGCACAGCATACCGCAATGCTTGCAGCTTGCCTTGCACAGCATACCGCAATGCTTGCAGCTTGCCTTGCACAGCATACCGCAATGCTTGCAGCTTGCCTTGCACAGCATACCGCAATGCTTGCAGCTTGCCTTGCACAGCATACCGCAATGCTTGCAGCTTGCCTTGCACAGCATACCGCAATGCTTGCAGCTTGCCTTGCACAGCATACCGCAATGCTTGCAGCTTGCCTTGCACAGCATACCGCAATGCTTGCAGCTTGCCTTGCACATGTATACTCTGGATGTGTGCAAACCCTAACACCTCGAGCTTCAACTTTGTTCAAGACAGACTCACAGGCAGTGATTCTTAAAGTTAAAAGTTCACAGAAATCAGAGGCAGAAAGACTTTGAGTTCCCCAATCTCAAAAAGGGAAACTGTACACAAAGTGCCAATGCCACACATCTGTGAATGCTATGTGGTGTGTATAACGCCAAAGGGCCAAGCCACACAATCAAAGCAAGTTGCATGAATGACCACATCTTGCATAATTCTAGCCTGCTGGGAGTCATGTAAGTGGTTAGGTCTCTTTAAAAAGTGTACATAGGTAAATAGGCAAAAATAAATCCTTCGTAACATCAGAACTGGCTGCCTTGAAACAAATGCTGCATCTTTGTAAACAGGATTTTTTGTCCTCAAAGCAAATTTTGGAAACATCAAAACAAGTAATAAATTCACATTATCATCATCATTATTATTATTATTAAGTACCATCATCATCATCATCATCATCATCATCATCATCATCATCATCATCATCATCATCATCAACTGAACAGAATTAAAGTCACTCCATCACTTCCAAAGTTTCCTCTTGAAAGCAAAACAGCTTTTGAGTCTGTTACATTTCACTGCCCTCATCAAGGGACAAGAAAATTAATCTAAATCATCAGGCCTGGAATGACACTGAACTGCATGATTACCTGAGTACTCACAACTGTTCTTTTGTTTTACCTGTCATCCAGTTACTTAGAGGAGAAAACTCCTTTGCATCACATGAGAGCTATTTGGCATGAGTGCTAATGATCTCCATTTTTGGGAGGTACAGATCATACCATACAATTACAAAGACCCTTCACTTGTATGAGTATACAATACTCAAGATGCATAAACTCGGATTTCAGAAATACCAACATCCAGCTTTTGCTTTGGGCTATATCCTTGCACATCTTCAGACAATAGTTCAATTTCACACATGATTACTAATATATTATATGTAAAACAAAAACAAAAATTAAAAACTATTAGTACAACTTTTAACATCAGACACACCCCAACTATATGATTAACAAAACTGCATTTTGTTAACTTAAGCAAAACACTCCACATTTGTGTTCAAACTTAACCTTTACTTTCCGTGTATAACACAGGAAAAGAAGAAGTTGCATTTTCCACACCGCAAAATCATGGCCGACAGATGGTTCCTGCATACCTAAGCTAGTAACAGTAGAAGTGGGCTTCTGGTCAATGCAGATAATTCCCATGACACAACCTGTAAAATAACAAAACAACACTCAGTACAAAATTGATATAATGTACATTTAAACTAATTAACTCTTAACATTCAAACCACTCCTAACCGCTCGTTAGTCTAAATCCTAATCATGCGAATTACATGCAAAGTAAGCAGAGAAAAATAGCAAAAACACTTTGTACTTCATCTTAGTATAACCAACATTTACTTTTGACTAATGTAGAATTTTTTAAAACAAATCAACTGTGTTATGTTTCATTTTCTTTAAAACCTTCTAGGACTGGGGCTTGTAGTTGTGAAATTCCTTATAGGACGTTAAGAGTTAAAGCATCACTTCTTTTCCTTTTTATAATTTTTACATCTGATCTGGGAATATTGTTGCTCTAGAATGAATCCATGTTTGTCATTCCATCTTTGAGCTTTTCATAAACAAATCCTATGCCAGAAAATTCCCAAGATCCAAAATGTGATCAAGATTCAGGGAAACACACACATACACACACACACACACACACACACACACACACACACACACACACACACACACACACACACACACACACACACAGAGGGAGGGAGGGAGGGACGGAGGGAGGGACGGAGGGAGAAAATAGAGAAAAAAAAGCAAAGAGATTGACAGGAGAAGGGTTTGATTCTTTGAAGGAAAGACACACTAACATTGAATACTTGGAATGTCTTCCAAATCTGGACTGTGTGCATCAGATTGGTACACCCTTACATTTGCTACATTGTATTTTAATCTCTCTCTCTCACACACACACACACACACACACACACACACACACACACACACACACACACACACACACACACACACACACACACACACATACACACACACACACGCTTCACATCTTTACTATTAACCTTTAATCTTACAAAAGTACTGTGGCAGTCTTTTATGAGGCCAGATTTCTGCAAATCAACAGTCTTCCTGTCCATGGGCAACGATATGACTCACCTGCTACACTGTGCAGAGAAAATCTAGGCATATTTCTTTAGGAACTCCAGATGGAACTTCTTGAATAGCTCCAGCACTCTCTTGATCTCGTCCAGAGGAGGCAGGATGGTGGTGCGGAAGTGGTAGGTGCCATCCTTCTCGCCAAAGCCACTGCCAGGCACCTGTACAATAAGGAGAAGTATCAAATGACAGCTGCAATGTAGGACCTCAGGTAAACCCTACCTAATGCAGCACTCCCACCACCACCACCACCACCACCACCAGCAGCAACATTTGCTGTTTGTTAGTTTACAGTTCTGTAACTTAGTCTAGCATTTTTGCAGTCTTCTAAAAGCTTCTTTGATGCTCTTATCATCAAGTTGACAAAAGCATCAGTTCCATTTCCCCACCAGAATGCAAAGATTCTTGTTATGTCAAGTAGCTGCATGTTGAACACAGCATATTTCAAGTAAAATTTGCAATCTTTTGCAGGATAGACATGACTGCATATAAATGCAAGCACATTACAAGAGATCTTTGCAGTTTAAAATTCTGCTCTTGTGAAAGTTTACAAATGAAGTTAAATGTTTGAGGTCATCATAAATCTGGTCAGGAAATTTATACAATGCCTAACGGAAGTTGATGAGAGACAAAGGTTTCCATATAACCCCCTGGAAAACTCGTTGATGATATCATCTGTTTCTTTGACCTTTTCATCCTCAGTCCAACAGATTAGCCATTCAGGCAGTCAGAAAGCACTTCCCTGTGTACTTGCTCAAGCTGTTTTGAAGAGATTAGGGGAGATTTCAATACTCTACAGGATATTAGCATAAGCATGGGAAAGGGCTACGGGTCAGCTAATCCCACTGAGTCAGAATATATTTTGTCCTGGAGCCTCTGAGAAAGATTAAAATGACGAAAACACACAGATACACACACACATGTATACACACACACACACACACACACACACCCCTACTCTCATTTCCACCCACCCACAAAAAAAACCAACCAACACACCACATTAAAAAACAAAAACCCACTAAGCACATGCTTCAACTGAGCACTAGGATTTGGCATGAAGAAATTTCACACAGTGAATGCTGACATTTTGCTCAGGCTCAGCTCTTGGTTAAGACAACCATGACTACAAATTCCCTAGTAGCCATCAACAGCAACACACATCACTGCCCTCCCCACCCCTCACCGTGCAGATCCCCGTTTCCTCCAGCAGCTGCCAGCAGTAGAAGAAGTCGGGGGCCTGGTTTGCAGCCTGGGCTGCCTGCACTGCCTTGGGGGGTAGGAAGACACTGGGGAAGGCGTACATGGCACCCTGGACAGGGTTGCACTTGATGCCCTCGATGGAGTTGAATGTCTCAGTCACCAGCTTGGCCTTCTCTTTCAGCTGTGACAGCACAAACTCCTTTTCCTTCTCAAATAGCTGAAAAATAAAGAGTGCAGTGAATTTAGGTGGAAGTTGTTTTATTTTTATTCATAGCGGCAGCAGCAGCAGCAGGAGGAGGAGGAGGGGGGGGGGGGGGGGGGGGGGGAGGAGGGGGGAAGGAGAAAGAACATTTGGATTAATTTTATTTAAAGAGGTGTGATTAGTTGTTCTGAGAGACAAAGCTTTTCCTCTTTAAAAGACAGGTTTGGAAATGAGAAGTCAATATTGAATATTTAGTATCATTCAGGGAAGCTTTGCGCAAAACAGGAGACTGTGCAAATGGAGACATCTATTAATCCAGCTGTTTTGGTTCAAGAATATTTCTTAGGTTACTTGGTTGTTGTTTGGGTGGTATTTACATAATGAAAAATATATGAATTAATATTTTCTTCCCTAATACATATGGGAAAAGTAGGCTGACAATGAACCTACACACACACAGTGACACACACATATACATACACACACAAACAAACACACACACACACACACACACACACACACACACACACACACACACACACACACACACACACACACACACACACTCCCAACAATGAAAATAGGATAGAATTAGAAGAGATTATACAAATAGTTTTCTTCTTTTTAGTCAGCTAGGGAATAACATCTGTGTTCTTGAAATTGAATATTTTTTCCTTTCATATGGAACCACCAAGAACATTCAACCATTTTGACACAAAGGGATGCTATCAAAACATTCAACTTAAACTAAAGCAATATATGCACATCCCAGGTATTTTTCCCACTGCAGAATTCCAAGATGTAACTCAGGATCCGCCAATAAACGGTTCCCTTTTTTAAATTAAAACTTTTTCGTACCAGAGTTACTCTAATCACTTGAATTAGGTCATGCACACAAATAGTTGTGGCTACAGTAACATGGCAAAAAAAAGGGGGACCTTGGTAGATCAGCCTGACCTTTTTTCCTGATTGAGACTGCACATTTGGGTGTGTATATATATATGCGTGTGTTTTCAGAAATTTCATGTACATATAATGTATACAGTATATTCATCTGAACATATATAAAAAATTCAGTCACCGAAAACATGTTTCTCCTTAAATAATACTCATAAATCATAGGGTAGATTATCTATTTTTATCTTTTGTTTCCTTCTATTTTTTTAAAGCTTGGCAGGAAAAAATTGGGTTGGTTAGGTTACCATAACCACAATTTTTATTTATTCATTGTTGCCTATTGCAGCACAAACAAGGGCTAATGTCATAACTGAGGAAATATGGAGGGACATCATTCACAACCAAAAAGCCTCATACTGCAATACATGCAAATGAATCTGCATGACCCATTACAATAATCATAATGTCACTGCAATGTATACAGTAGAGAGTTACCATCAAAATGGTCAATGCTGTAATGGTTACATAACCTCTTCTAAAGTCTTACCTGGTGTGATGGGTCGCCTGGCTTGGGAGGGTTGCAGATGATGTCCAATACCAGCTGCCCTGAAACAGGGGGACACAACTTGGCAGAGATGCTCTTCAGGTACTGAACCATGACTGCTGGATCCAGGTTGACAGTCTCGCAGTAGCCTCCCCTGTAGCCACATTCTCCCATAAAGCCCTTGGAAGCAGACATGAAGGAAGCCAGCTCCATGGTGTTGTATGGGGCACCCATGTCCATCAGCACTTTCTTGAAGGAGAAGAACTTGCTGTTTGGGTCATAGATGTTGTGCTGGTACACCTCATCGGCCATCAGGAAGAGCTTGTGCTTCTGGGCAAATTTGATGATGCCTTCAATGTTCTCTTTCGTGAGGACTTGACCAGTGGGGTTGCCTGGGTTGATGACCACCAGGGCTCTTGGCTTGCATTCTGGCTTGGCTTCCTTTAGGGCTCGTTCAAGCTCAGCGATGTCCAGTCCCCAGCCATTGTCTTCGTTGAGGTAGTATCTGATAGGATATGCGTTGAATTCTGCCACGGCCGCTGAGTAGAGAGGATACTGGGGGACAGGAATCATGATTCCCGTTCTGTCCTTGCCGTCTTTGCCCGTCAGCAGAAGGGTCATGATCGATTTGATGCCGTCACTGGCACCCGTGGACAAGACGATGTCTTCTGGGTCACTAGGATGGCCATCCCTTTGTGCAATGTAAGCGGCGATGTCTTCTCTGATTATTTGAATGCCAGGGCTAGCGGTGTACGATCCGATACTTTGACCCTTGCAGCCTCCCAGAAGCCTCTTGGCTCTATTCTTGGCGTCCTCAGGAAAATCTGTCCCTGGCATGTCTAACAGTTCTGGATAAGTGCACAGGGCAATAACTTGCCTAATGAAAGTGATGGGCTTTTGGCCTGTGGCGTGGCAATCGCCGATATTCGCCTGTACAACACTTGTGTACGGCTTCTTGACACCATTTTTCAATTCATTAATCAGTTCGTTGGACCTGGTGACGATCGGTCCACGAACAGCATATTCCATAAGTTTCACATTGGGATTCAAGGTATCCAGCGTCAAAACTTTGTCGCTCATCTTGTTGTGGCGGTGATTTCAGCAGACGGTCGGAACTACTCTACAGTATTAGCGTTAGTACAGATGTACCAGTTTGACCTGCCTCTGAAGTGAATACAAGTATAAGGCTTCGTCAGTGACCAGCTCTCTCAATTCAGGTTATGCCCAAGGCAACTGTGACATAACTGCGGCACTTACGAGTTCGCCCGCAGCTAGCAGCCGACGAAGTACGAGGAGTAGCAGGAAACGGGCGAGTGAAGGTGAAGGTCACATGCGCGGCTGAAGCAGAGTTGGCTGAAGCTTCCTGAAGGTGGGAAAGGATAGAAAACTTTCCTGTATGCAGTAACGTGAAGTTTTGTAAATGTGCAAGCGCTCTTCAAACGATTTCCAGTTCTGTGTTTTCGCATTAACCATACAGCAAGTTAAAGGCCTCCCTGGAGGCCTTTAAAACCCAGATTTAGTACCATTCCCCTACACACACCCCCCCCCCCCCCCCCCCCCGTTTATCCTGACCATATTTTCCGCTAGTTACCTGATAAACATTCCCCTCCAAATCCTGAAAATTGCTTCACTTCGCAACCTCTCTCCACGTCTGCAGAATCTTCACTTTGCTGAAGGTGGCAGTCCAAAGAAAGAAGAAGAAGAAGAAGAAGAACTTTAATATTGAGTCAGCTCAACAAGATTGGCACGTGATGTGGATCACACTTTACTTTCGCCCTTGCAAAGTAGGGTGGATATATCCTGTTTACGCAGGTTTGACTAAACCCATACTGCGAACCCGAGTCAAAACTTTTGACAAAAGTGACTCATTTGAATTTTTCGGACGAAATCCTTACACCACGTGATGTCAACTGTGCTAGAGATACTTTCGCCGGTAGGCGAAGTCTCTAGTGAACTAGAATCGTGGATCATATGAATTATGATATATAATCATAATGTCCATGCTAGAACAAGTAGAATGGACTAAAGTCGAAACCACCAACCTCACCAACCGTTCAATAATAACTAGGCACACATGTCGCCTATGGTACCATTGTTGTCGTAGTGCCAATAAACAAAACCTGGCACACGATCATTGGTGTATCTCTCTTTGAATGTTTAGCCTATGGACAACTTGCTAAGGAAGACTGCCATTGCTCTCAAAACTTTAATTATTTTTTTTTCTTAAATAGAGAGCTGGCTAAGACTTCGTAAGAGAGTGGCTACCTCACACTTGTCACAGAGTGAACTGTTTTCTTATTTTCGGATAAACGCACCAATTAGGGAAGGGACTGGATATTGTGGGGCGGAGTGGGGGATAGGTGTTTGAAGAAAAAAGTTTGCAAAGTCTACCAATTTTTAATCAACTGGAAACTAAGATACGTCCGTGAAGTAGAAATCATAGCAGCACAATTTAAATTGATTGAAGACAACTGCCACCAGCTGTTTCTAACCACCTTGATACATATATACTGACCAATGATTGAATTAGATCATCAGATTTATCCATGAATATAATTATAAATACCTTTTCTTATTCAACAGTCAGATGAATGCAATTGAAATCAACTTTGTTGTGGTTTATGATGAATCCAAAGATCTGCCTCGCAGATTTTTCATGTTCATGATCACTTGATTTTTGGTTTCATGATATCTGAATGAGTGGGGACCAGGATTGAATGAAGCTGTTGCCTGAGGTATTTTGAGAGAAGAAAACAGAACAGTCATTGCTTACAACAAAGAAATGGGCCTTCCCTGTAAATCAGTGAAGGAACTGCAGTAAATTTGGAACCAAGCCGACTAATCTCTTCCCTGTCGGCCATCTCGGTGTGAACGTTTTGTTCCAGGTGCTGTTAGTTGCATACAATGGATGCATGAGAACAATGTCTGGACTGGAAACTAGCAAACTGAGCACAGCATAGGTAGTATGTGGAGTGTGCAGTACCAGAGTGCAAGTAGTTCTGGAATTTTCCCCATGGCATAGAGGGAGACATTACAAGTCTTTTCTCCCATAACTTCCCACTGCATCTCTTTACAAGATTTGTAAGAGGTGAATAAAGGACATCATGACTGGACTTGTGTTTCTCTAGACAGTATCATAGATGCCATGCATAATGGCCTTACATAGCCCACACGGGCTGATGGGCCATACAACTTCATTAACTCATTTAACTCCCATAACTGCAGCACTTCAACAAGTATATGACTTAAAGTTAAAATACACTTTGCAGAAGATTGATTTTCTTACTAACTAAAAGCCAGCCATCTTATATAATTAGGCAAGCGAATCATGAAGTGTGGGGGTGCATTGTTTATGCTAGGACCTTGCATTGCAGTTGCAAGATCTTGCAAGGAATAGGCCAGTGTTAACATGAAAGCATATATGTAAAGGTAGTTAAAAGTTTGACACCTTGACACCAGCCTATTATTTGCCAACTAGGTAGGCTGAGTGACGACGCACCAGTCTTGTGATGCATGCCAGCCTTGATCATCATCCACGTCTCCATCTCTTCACTGTGATGTATGCGAGGCAAGCAAGTTATCATGCACATGCTTCTGCTTAAATGAATGTTATGTTGGTGGCAGTGTGAGTGGGGATGTGCATGTTTGACATGAAAGTTCTGAGGCTACAGGTTCCAGATGAGGCAGGGGATAGTGTGCAGCAACTGCTGTTTCTAGTCAAACCAAAGAACATAGACATAAAGAAGCATCACTCCTGTATCTTGTATAGTAAAAAGCACGGATCTATAATAAATATTATAGATCCGTGTAAAAAGGCAGGACGAGATTTTGCTTACGTCACAGGTATTTTTTACGTCACAGTCACTCACGAGTAATTTCCCTTGTTTTCGGATGGATGTAATTATAGTAACATGTCAATTTGAGAGACTCACTGGCTCATAAAATCGGTAGCTAGAGCATAATCGCTCCAAGCATTGATTTCGCCTGCCATCCAACCGAAAACAAGGGACGCAACTCTAAATCTCGTCCTGCGTAAAATCGCGGAGTGACGGTTCTTTATGTCTATGTTCTTTGGTCAAATGACGAAGTCCTTGTCTGGGTTGTGATTGTACAGGCACTGCTCATGTCTAGTCATCTTGCCTGAATACCAGTAGCCAGAATGACCTTTCCCCCCAAAATGTACATCTTGAGACATGAATGAGATGGAACAAATGAACAACTTCATTAATTACAATTCCCAGTAATGGGGGAAGTTACAGCATGCAAAAGCAAACGACAAAATACAGACCAAACATCAAATTCGTACATAAATTACTTTATTACAGTACAGAGTGATTGGGTTACAAATATTCCTAATCAGGAAAATTTACAAAGATGCCATGGCCAAGGCTGAGCAGCTGTGCTAGAGAGATTCAGCTAGAATTGAAGACAATGCCTCAGCAACAAATACCACGTCAGGAGTACAAAAGACACACATCTCGGCAATGCAAGGCGGCCTAGAATGGGACAAGGAAGAAACCAAACGTCTCCAGCTACTGCTCACCTCCTAAGTTCCAGCCATTCTCAATACACCCAGCAAACACATTTCCACTGGTTAAAGCTTCTAAGCTCCATATCCTAGTCAACTGCTATGTCATGCACAGAAAAAACATTACTGGGCAAATGGAATCAATTGCAGCATCAGTTTCCTTGACCACCACCACCACCACAGAAGAGTCAAGACAAAAAGTATCTTACAATGGTCCTCCTGACAGAGTGAGGGAAACGACAGAGAAGGAACCTGAGGAATGACCATGTCAGCCAGATGTACCACGTCTACACTCACACATCGCTCTTCTTAATGAGGTGGGGAGGTGAGAAAAAAAGGGAGGGGAGGGAACAAAAAAAAAATAACACCTTAGAACACTCAAGAATAGGGCCAAAAGATGAAGCAAAAGAAAAACAGGAGTTGATGATGCTACAACTCCTGTGATGAAAGGTGTATACACACACAGCAGCGCAGGCACATCCTGCCAGTCGCCTCCACTGAGAACATCACAACTGAAGCCTTTTTCATTAAGTACTTGTCTAGGTAGAGAAAGGCAATGCTACTCCTTGCATATCGGATCACAAGTTGTGCCTGACACAGTATAGGGCCCATGCCTCACAGTCACAGCACTTGGCCCTGCGCCAAGTGTACTGCTACTTGTATCAACATTGAACACTTGTGTTATTCAGTATGTGGTGGTAATGCCGTGTTGATCGAAGCATCCCCAAAAGACACTTACCTCCTGTTATAACACTTTATAACACTGAAATAATACATTCTCATCACATCAATTTTGTCTAGGTCAAAAATAAAACTACTTTTAATGAAAGAAGGGCTCAACTTTCAAAACAATTGTATAATTGTCAATCCAGGATATGAACACTTCAAACCACAAAAATTGGCAAGACTAGATCAGTTAACGGAAACATACGTATAAGATACTATAACCCAAACAAATGGATTAATTGCTAATGGTTCATAGTACTTTTCAAATAATTATAATCAACAATGATAAATGAAAAGAAAAATAGGTATGTATTAACATGACTTTTGAAACAAGAAAGACCTCTTAAAATGTCTCCATTCCTGTATGGATTCATGCTTCATTGCTGATGTAAGTTGAAAATTCAACCCCAGGAAAAAGGCATCCAAAACACACAGACACTTTGAGGGAAGGGTATTCCTTCATCCCCATAAGCAAGGACAAGAATCATTGAGGTAAAAAAGAAGTGCATAGCACATTAAACCATCCCATTGCAAAGTTTTCTGGCTGTCATTTCTACCCACCCAAATCTATCACAAAAGCTGGCATACATGATCACTCTCCTACTCAAGAACAGGGCTTCATGTACATTGGCATCCAAGGCCGAGAAACCTGGCACCATCAACACCTTGGCAAGCAGGTCACATAACCAACAACCACTGGCTCCATTTCAGGTGTAAAATGTGCAACTGCTTTATGAGCCCATTTGTGTGGCAAGTATTCGATTGCACGAGGTTCTCAATGTAGTGTGCGCACAAGGGAAGGCATGTGTGTATGTGTGGATGTGTTCAGGTTTGAATGCATGCATGCATGCACAGATTCATCTCAACGAAGGCAATTGACTGCTCATGATCATTTCCGTTTCTGCATACACAGAGCACCCACAGGGATCTAGGAAGTCCCATGATGGGAAGTGGGGGAATCCATCACAACAAGGCAGCAGAGAAATTATGACCAACAGCATATAGAAAGGAACAAAATGATGACAGCTACAGGTAATTTTTCTTACACCACTACTGTGATATTGCACTTACTAGTGAAGCCTCACAGCCAACATGATTGGTTTGTGTTTAAGGGAGGAGGGGGAGGGGGAGGGGGAGGGGGGGGGGGGGGGGGGGGATCATTGGTTATCTGTTGGTATGAAGATTTGAATGATGAGGATATGCACTTCTGCAATGATGGGAACATCTCATCTATGAGGAAGAAAATCTGAAAGCTCATTCTCCGATCCTGCTCTCAGTGACAATGACAAAACAAATGGTTTCAAATACCAAGGGTTCTTACATCAAACCCAGAATGTGCACCACAGTCAGCAGATAGTACTCAGAGGGCAGCAGACTACTGAACTTATTTCTTCTAATGAAGATAAATGTGTTTAGTACACAATGATTCTCTGAAGGACACTAAAAGTGTTTAGTTGAATAAAACAAAAACTACAAGAAATTCTGGTGTTGCATAAATTTGCCTAGCTAAGATCAGTATACACGCATAGCCTTCAATCAGTATGAAGTGGACAAAAAAATCACATTGATGCGACTTGAAGCAAATAAAATTTCATGGATTTTTTTTTCCATTCAAAAGGTAAAAACAAAGTATGTACAAGAACCTACCATAAAGTGGCATGAAATCTCCAGCACTTGAAAATACACATCAACACCCACTTGCCATCATGGCCCAAAACAAAATTCAATGGAATTGACTGGACAAGCTCATTCAAAAAGAAACTGACATCATTAGGCACTCCCTGGAGTGGTGGCACAAGACATTGTGCAAGGACATGCAGATGACCACATTTTTCTCTGAGAAAAGAAGAAAAAAATCTCAGTTAAAAAAGTCATGAACAGATCTATCTTTCATTTCTTCCCCATAGCTTCGGTAATCAGAGATGTTGTCAACTCAGAAAACAAACCGCATTGATCACAACATTATACAACCACCCTTCTTCTTCTTCTTCACTTGCAGAGCAGCCCTAGTGGCCGTCTCAAATACCTCCCTGACACCCTCCTTGGTCTTCGCCGAGCATTCCAGGTAGGCGTAAGCGTTGATCTTCTCAGCCATGGCGCGGCCCTCCTCGGGACGGACGGGCTCCTGCTTCATCTTCATCAGCTCGCGCTTGGTGCCCTCGTCGTTGCGGAGGTCCTTCTTGTTGCCAACCAGGATGATGGGGACACTGGGGCAGAAGTGGCGCACCTCAGGGGTCCACTTCTCAGGGATGTTTTCTAAGCTGTCAGGACTGTCGATGGAGAAGCACATGAGGATGACGTCTGTGTCGGGGTAGGAGAGGGGCCGCAGTCTGTCGTAGTCCTCCTGGCCAGCCGTGTCCCACAGAGCAAGCTCAACCTGCAATAGGAAAATCACCAGTTATAGATGGAAGTTTAAAGGCATGAGAGCTGATGGTTAGAGCTGATCCACTTGTGAAATCCTGTGGGGGGAAAAAGGTGAAAGTCTGTGATGCTGTGGTGATATACCTTTCCCTGTTGAAAACTTGCATGCATTACACCAGTGTTCTCAGCCTTGACATGACCATCTTTCTCCTTCCCTGCTTGAACTATGGTGGTTATGGAGCACTACAGCTTCATCAGAAATCTCAAAACTGAAACATGGAGTCATCATGACTGTGGAGTTTCCAGCAGGTTACCAGTAAGTTTGTTCCAGAGTGGCTGTCCCATTTACACCCTGCCACAGCTGCTTGTAGATCTATACATTGCATTTGCAGTTGATCCCATCTATTCACTGTACGACTATTACATACTTGTGGCTCATGACTGCAGTTGAACTCTATTTCCATCTATTCACCATGTGACTGTTTACATCTATTCTAAGAATAACTTTTTTACTAGTACCCCGGTGTTGCACAAAAAAATCTTTTGAATATCAGCAAAAACTGCTAACCTCATATGTTACAGGCATCAATGTCCAACACATAATTTGATAAAGTGATAATTATGGTATGTGCAACTAAGTTTGCAATTCTGTTCCTCATGCCAGTTGGCTTGTCAAATCCATAAAGATTGTATGTGCCTATTTGCATACACACAAACACACACACACACACACACACACACACACACACGCATCCCACCAACACACACAAACTCACATGGGAAAAGTGACAGCAGGACACGAAGACAAACACAGATGGTACTCAGGGAGGGCCCGGGACAGGAAGGAATATGGAGTGTTGAGGATGGAAGAATGCAACTCTAAATGAACCAAAATAAGGTCCATGAGCGTGAAATCAAAATCTGGTCAGATTTGTTGTGGACAGATTTCCTCAGATGCATTTTTGTCCAAGTCTGAAGCGAGTACAGGAACACTGCATAACTGCAGTTGTTGAAGGCGAGCATCAGGTTGGTACAAGCAAGGCATTTGGCAGCAATAAACTCCCGAATCCTTCTGAGGTGGCTTCCCTTGCTTCGTGATTGTCTCCAGTGTAGATGTAGTTATCCCTCTGGACGCCATTAATTTTTCACGGATTTTACTCCCTGCAGCCAGTTATTTTCTGGACGTGCCCCAAAACCGAGACCCCTCTTCTGTTTAAAAACATACAATTATTTTATTATTTGCTATAGAGGCAAACTTTTTGGAGGAAAGATGGAAAATTGAATGCTCTCTCTGATAGACACACTGAAATTTATGTCCATGCAATACAATATGATTTAAAAATAAACTGAGACAACACAAATAAAAAAACGTGTCGAGTGACAGGCTGCCACTGACTTACTCGAGAATAAATTCCCGCATCGCTTCCTTTCTTCACCCTCACTTGACCAGCGTAGCAATTCGTTTTGTCGATCATCAAGTCAACGACTTTATTAGTTGAAATAGAGATAAAAAGCATTCGATTTAGATACCTCATCGGGCACATGTTGAGGAGAGTCCATGCGCGAATTTAGAAGTTACCGATCGAGGTAGACACGTTGTTGCGCGATTTCAATTGCGCACGCTGGCTCAGAAATGATTGAGTTCGATTCTGATAAAGAGCGAATCTTTGAAATATTGTTCGATTCTGACTCGGAAGAAGAATTCCATGGCTTCACAGAGGAAGATTTGGTTGAGTTTGCCACAGCAACCAAGAGTGGTAACACGCAGACGGAATCTTAGACTGCGCTGGTTCAACTTCGATTTCGTCATCGGAGTCACTGTCTGCGGCAAACTCGACCAAATCTTCCTCTGTGAAGCCATGGAATTCTTCTTCCGAGTCCGAATCGAACAATATTTCGAAGATTCGCTCTTCATCAGGATCGAGCTGAGTCATTTCTGGGCCAGCGTGCGCATTCGAAATCGAGCGGCAGCGTGTCTACCTCGATCAGTAACTTAAAAATTCGATCTAAATTTGCGCACGTGCAGTGAAACAATATGGCGACTATTATTAGGAAAGCGAGGCTCTTCTGTGCAGTCTCCATGCGTAGAGAGCTCTCACAATCCCAAGATTCATAGCAAACAGCGCCAGATTCAAACATGCCTATCAGTTTGTCGACTATAACCGCCGACGGCTGTGAGGGGAGGTAACTACTTCGGCGGTTATGACCACCGACGGCGCTCAGAGGGTTAAAAACAAAACAGCAAGCATGCTAGTGTCCAAGTAGAAGGTTGAACATGCATGAATGCTTTCATGGACTTCCATCCAATCCCCACGAACATTTTCTCACTTGATTGTCCATTTATCAAAGAGTACAACTTCTAGGAGCAGGTGGACACCTTCTCCGCTGAAAACTTCTCCTTCTCAATATTCCGTGCTGTTCCATCATCGTATGAATTCCCACCTCACCCAGTTTCATCTCATATGATTTTATTACCACCATCTGATCCAAGTTCATACTCAGTTATCCCTCAGCTTTTGACGTCAAGTTATAATGGCATTGTTTCCTTCTGTCCACCCCTGCTTTTAGGATTTGTTGTTTCCCCTCCCACCTCCCCATATTACATACTTTTCATGGTAAACGTTAAGGGTTTTCAATTTCTGTTTTTCTGAAAAAAGAAACACTAGAGATATTGCCAGTGTTATCAACAAGGTTCTCAGATGAAGACCTTTTTACAGCAATTACATTAATCTATGTTTCAGATGAGAGAAATTGTCCAAGGATCCCACCCCACCCCACCCACCCAATCCTACCATAGCACAATAAAAACTTGTTGATGCTGGCTTTTCCTGCACTGACAAAATCCCTGAAGTCTCACGACAAATGTGTTTTAGTTTTTCTTCGAGCTAGTTAGTGATACTTAACTACCATTTGACTTTCGACCTGTGGCATGGACATGCCATATGAATGTCCTTGAGCATCAAGCCAACTACAGCAAGCTGGGATGATCTGTATTCGTTTTTGAAGTTTGATTTTGAGAGATTATCCATTTGGAATTCTAAACACATGATCCTACAACAGTCTAGTCAGACATATGGTTATTTATTTTTACTGATTTTGTTACCCTAGACAAAGTGGTCAAGATGGCTGCCCTCACTCCCATTTGCACCACAATGAAATACAATGTTTTACAGCTTTGTAGGGGCTTTACAGATAAAGACACAAAATTAGTTCTAAATGATTAAAAGTCAATATTTTCTGTTGATCTTGCACGGTTTTATTGTTTTTGGCTGGAAAAAAGCAATGTAAATATTGCCAAGTGAGAGCACTCCATCACCTCTTCGATGAGACTCACTCCCATGACCTCATATCCTCTCCTCATGACAAAAACCAACTCTGGTCAACAAAGATGGCTCATCCAATGTTAGAGCATCACGGACGCAGACTATGAACTGAGATACTCTAAATTCAGTTCCCTTTTCAAAAAAAAAAAAATTCCTCTGGCTTGTCTCCTCATGAATCCTGCATGAACAGGTTGTCAGTATCCGCACAAATGATTCAGCACTGTAAACTTTTTAATTGTAGAAATTTGCTTACTTGTGCTGTAGATTTGATGTGCAACAAGGTGTTTCCAAACTTTTTTCCCAGTGGATGTAAGATAGCATGCATGATGATTTTTCACTGCATTTTTATTCATTCCTTTGATGTTCCTCCAGTTTAATGCAAAAATGTATGGTGTTGAGAGGAAATAGACATTTCTGTGTGAATTTTAAAATTAATTTCATTTCAAAATCATACCGAGTTAGGAAGCATTTCTTCCAATTTGGAGTTGGGTAGACTGATAGTGGAGTTCCACCAGTAAGAGTTTTTGCACAGCGTTGGAGCAAGTTTACTTATGGTCCTTGCAAAATCTATCATAGCCAAATGTTTTCTTTTTATGATGGGAAATGATTTCCCCAAAACTGTTGCGAGTTCTACTCCTCTCAATGCTTGGAAAAATATCCTGAGGGAAGCAAGTAGTCAGAAATTATTTTCATTCACTTTAGGAGCGGTCAGTTTCTCATTACTGGTTCTGATATCAAAATTATTGCAATAAATATGTGGTTCATTCTTTGAGCTTTCTTTACACGCATGGTTTATATGGGCTGCCTTTATTCCTTCTCCTGTAGCACAAGTTTTTCAGGCATCTTTCTATGCAATCTTCATTGACAGAACATTTCAGCATTCAGGGCACATACAGGAGTTGACTAGTTTCTATTGTTCCTACAGTTTTCTTAATTCCCATGTGTCCAAGTGCTAATATGCTTTAATTGCAAAATACTACACTGCTTATAAAAGTTAGTGGAATCAATTGCTATATGTAATTCTATATTCGATGGATGGATGGATGGATGGATGGATGGATGGATGGTGTTTTACGGCCTATCAACCTTTGTAGGCTTTCTACATTCGACCCTGGAGTCCTCCATACATTTCTACACACCAAAATCTTACAAACAGTTGATCTAAGAAACAGTTCAGGATTCATAACTTACAAGAAAGCAGCTCATGCCTGAGCAGCTGAATTAGTCCAACTTACCCACTAATTCTAGCTAATCAGCCTCAAGTTGTCCACTAAACATTACACGAGGATTCAAGATATGGACCTATTCACACAAAATTTCAAAGATCAACTGACTTGAAGGATGGTGGTGCAGCATGGCAACAAAGTCCCCACATTCAAGATACAAGCAGTGTCAAGTTCTCCCTTGATTGTTTCTAATCTTAGCGTCAAGTTTCAGCATTGAACAATAATACTATAATTTAAATGTGCATCTCTTTTCTTTTTTCACACGGTGGAGAAGCAATCCTCACTTATTCAAGTCTATCCAACTAATTAATGAAAACTAATGGAATCCTGGGTTTTCACACTTTTAACCAGCTGTCATCAGACATCCTATGTAAAATTAAAGAAACTCTTCCATAGAGCAACTTTTCATCTATCCAAGCGTGCTTATACTGCTTACTTTCACCCCCTGGTCAGCAGGATACTCTTTCAATCAACTAAGACAAGGTGACTGCAACTAAATCACTCATTAAAGCTACCATCACACTATGTATTCATAGCGAAATGCTTACTTTCAGTATCCTCATCCCTCTTTTTTTTACTGCGCTTACTTGCAGTATGTCAAGATGCATGCATGAGCAATTTTCTATTCAGCAAAATCAAACACAAAGATCACAAATTGGAAACTATACAAGACAATACGAAAAAGATTTATTGTCATGATCTAGATAATAAAGTAACCATAAAATGACAAAGACGTACAATACAACATAATTGTAACCATTAAGTATACCTTTGAAATACACTTTGCAATTTGTTTCATGATAGAGGAGAGAAACAAGGACTGTGGAAATAGTGGCACCTGCTTGTAATGTATTTGCACAAAGGAATATGGCTTGCAGCAAGTCACCTGGCCGTGACCAGACGCATACACCTCGCTACCTCTAGAGGCAACCTCAGCTTCCACAACAGGAAGCATTCCCAGAGCCAGGCCTGGTGACCTAAATCATTCTCAGCACATGCATCAAAGTCATGCATTTTTTTATTTTACCACGTAAGCAGTTATCCATCTTTCTCTATCTAGAAAGAAGACAAACAGCCATGAAAAACTGGCAAGACTGCCTTGTACAAGAACTCAGCTAGCATTTGTTCCAGTTCTTTTTCGCTTGGTTGGCTTTGAAAAGGAAGGTCATGTCATAACCACAACTGAAAAGGCCAAGCTTTCAGACAATTTAAAGGAATATCCTGGCACACACCGATAATCTCAACATCCTGAATTGGCACAGGAATTATGCCGGAAGAAGACAAGTCAGCATTATGGGTGGGGAGAGGGAGGGGGAGAGGGGGGAAAGCACTTCAGTGGAATGTGGCCTGTGGGGTCTCCTGGCTGGAGAAAGCAGGATGGCACAGCCCCAGCCCTGACACAAAACCTCCAAGCCTGCATCTGCCCAGCAGCCAGAGGGCACTGCAACTGGCAGTGCCAGCCCAGGTCTTTCACCAGACACCAGTCTTCCACACAGGGCATGCCTGTGGGTCAACCAAGCCACACCCACTGGAGGCTCAAGGCAACTCAGCCTTGCAGCACTTCACCCAGTGAGAGGGCTGGCCCTCTGTCTGCTCAGCCTTGCAGCACTTCACCCAGAGAGAGGGCTGGCCCGCTGTCTGCTCAGCCTTGCAGCACTTCACCCAGAGAGAGGGCTGGCCCGCTGTCTGCTCAGCCTTGCAGCACTTCACCCAGAGAGAGGGCTGGCCCGCTGTCTGCTCAGCAGGGCAGCACTTCACCCAGAGAGAGGGCTGGCCCGCTGTCTGCTCAGCAGGGCAGGTTTACACCCAGGCCCCAGCATACATTGGCACCTAGTAGTTGTGCAGGAGTGGTCAGCTGTCCCGACCTACTGGTGACTTTCAATAATGGAAGGTTTACTTTGCTAAAGGATTGTAACCAAATCCTAAATTTTAATGAACAATTTTTGCTTGGAGTCAAAATTACATCTAAGTTAACAAAAAAACAAAAAAAGTTAAAAAGGGGTATGAAAGTCTACTGGAATGTACAACACAACATTAAGCACCAAATTTTGAATGACTGAATGCAAAACATAAGTGTCTCACTGCCAGCAAGTGATGGGACAGATGGAACGTCAACTGCAACGCATGCTGCAAACAATTGACACAATGTAGCCGATTTAGATTTGTAAAGCATCAGGCCCAGTCCTTGAGGTTAACTGCCAGTCTCTTCTGGGACTGCAAGCTCTCCACCCCTCCTCTCAGTAAAGAAGCAGATAAAGAACGCATCGTTTCATGCACGTGTACAGCTCTCTTCCAACCAGAGTTCTTAAAGCAAAGCACATCTTTTATTTCTTTTCTTCTTAGTTTCCAGTGCCGCCTTGGTGGCCCGCTCGAAGACCTCCCTGACCCCTTCCTTGGTTTTGGCCGAGCACTCCAGGTAGTCATGGGCGCCAATCTTCTCAGCCATCATGCGACCATCATCAGGCCTCACTGCCTCCTGCTTCATTTTGGCAAGCTCTCGAGACGTGTTGGGGTCATTGCGAAGGTCCTTTTTGTTGCCTACAAGGATGATGGGGACATTGGGGCAGAAGTGCTTGACCTCGGGAGTCCACTTTTCTGCTATGTTCTCTAAGCTGTCAGGACTGTCGATGGAGAAGCACATGAGGATGACGTCCGTGTCAGGGTAGGAGAGGGGCCGCAGTCTGTCGTAGTCCTCCTGGCCAGCCGTGTCCCACAGAGCAAGCTCAACCTGGAAAAGGAACATAATTGATCTGAAATGCAAATCTCCTGACCACTGCTAAATTTATCAATCTTACATCGAGCTAAAATTGAGCTAAAATTGTCTCATACATTTTGAAACAGAAAACTGCTGCACAATGCGTTAAACATGGCACTATGATAGGAACTTAATGATCACAAGACCACTTGATGGAGTTAACTTGTCCACAAACTTTAATTCATTATCAGCACATTGTGGAGGAATCACGTCTCAAAAAACATTGGATCCCTTCAGTTACATGAATCTGTGGATGGAGTTATTCAAACCAACACAGGTAAATAATTCATAAAGGCATGTTGAGGCATTTCTGCTAGAATTTTGAGTTCAGAATTAATGCTTTTCAGCATCATTTTCTCATTAAATGGATACTTGGCATGAGCAATATTCAGGCTTCATTCATCCAAAATGTTTGGTCTTTCCAATCCTCCAGAGAGACAAGTCAAAGTGAGCTCGGTCATTAATTGGAGTGAAAGGGGGAGGGGGGGGGGGGGGGGGGGGGGGGTGCAAATCCATGCCAATTGGTGCCTAGGCTAGCACTGGCAAGAGGTTATTGGAAAGAAGTTTATGGTGATCAATGCAGTCAAATGATACACATGGAGCACTTTTGTTTTCCCTGCACAGAAACTGCATGCATCAATGCCTGCTACTCATAATTTCTTTCATGGAAAAAAGCTTCAGTGAAAATAGAGATTGGAGGCTCTTCTAACTCAAAATTGTACCATCACCTTTTTGATAAAATTAGCACATAATAAAAGAGCAAAAGGAAAAATAATGTAAGCAAGAATATGCCAAAAACTGCAGCATAACAAGAGAATGCTACTCTTCCTTCCATTCATATGCCAACAGAAGAAAATCAAACAATGCATGAGACAATTTTAGCACTTCAGGTCAAAAAGAGAACAAACTGATGGGTGAAACATAACTGCTGCACCTGTCACGGAAGTCGTGAACTACTCCTTGCTTCAAATTTGACTTTGAGGAAAAGAAAAGAAAAAAGTAAGGTTATGCTACATGAGCACCAAATAGGATGCAAACAAAATGGTTGCACTGAAGTAACAAGGAAACAAAATGATTTAATCTTTTATTGTGGCCCATAAATTTCAGTCACTTTCAGATTTATAAAACACCTAACAGTAAATATTAAGCTGCCCTGATTAACAGTGAGAGAATAGCAACCAATTACATCTTGCACTTTCTTCAGCTAAGGGCAATATTATCTTCTAAGATCTAAAATTGCATTCAACTTTCCAAGTTGGATTTAAAAAAGCCAACCGCAGAATATTTCAGTCCTCATGACCTCATCAATACTTGATATGTATTTTTCTTAAGCATTGTTCATTTGATACAGTGTTTCTAGAGGAAGTGCCACTTATCAAGAAAGTATCAATTTCTATTACAAATCCACTTGCTTAAGGAAAAAATCCATTGAAATTTGAATAAGCCATCCTCATATTTTTTAAAAAGTCAGTTAGATAGAAAATTTGACAGAACTGAAAATCAAATTTGTGAAATGGATGCCTAGCCCATATGCCCAATATAAAAATGTTGCAGCATCCACACAAAAAACATATACCATGGTTTTGTTTGAGGATTTTTTATATCATTTTTTTGTTTTGCTTTGTAAACAGATTCATTTCCCCTCTGTTCCCACTGTGCATGAGAATTGCCTAAAATTTTCCAGTGATACTATGCTGATTAGGAATCAGTCTTACATATCAGATAGCATTAACTGTAGTTGCAAACAACAGCACTTTGCAGATGCTTGCCAGAAGTCAGTTATCAACTGAGAGACCAATGCATGCTTCCTTCAACAAATCATGTCTGCAAATGAATCTCTATTCTATCAACTCCAGTTTCAGTACTGTGAGTTAAAGGAGTACAGGCAGGGTTAATGCAATATTGGTTATCAAATAAAGGTACATCTGATGTCAAATAAGGGCACAGTTGACATCCCACATGCCCTAAGTAAGATTGTTCATGTCTCAACATGTAAACATTGCAAACGTGTTTGCCCTGTAGTTAATGCATCACATAGCCAGCACAATTTTTTTAAACATTCATTGTTATTAATTTTTTCCCAGTGGTGCACACAACTAGAAAACATACCTCGCAACACTGCACTTCTAAGAGGAACTGCACTCATGGTCATAGCTGAGCACAGGACATGCTGGTCCTCTCTGAACAACCATGCAGGTGCCAAGTGCTTCAATATTACTCTCCACCATGGCAGTGGGCCAGGTGGTATAGTCATGCGAAAGCCCCATCAATGGAAACAATGTGACAGGAAGGGAGGGGAGGGCAGGGAAGGATGAAAAGGAAATGTATCACAGCAGATATGCCTCAAAGTTAACAATCATGCATACATCAGAAAGAAAACTCACCGAGAGTCTTAGGGCCACAGAAAACCGCGAAGCTAAGCTTGGGTTCTCAGACATCAAATATCACGTGAAATCAAAGCAGCTTCTCTTGGAAAGAAACGCACTGGCTACACAAAACAGGTATTTTCTGACTTGACATTTTCAACAGAAAATACTCTGCTTCATTACTAATACTAATCACAATACTTTAAGACATTATTAGAAGAAAAAAAAGAGTAAACAAGCGACAGACAAAGTGCTTTCATGTCAAAGTGGCAACATAATATCAGGGATACACTACAGTCCGTTGTCACACTAAGCAAAATAAACATACAACAAGAGCAGCAGTGACTGTGGAAGCTGCAATATATACATACATTTGCTCACAAGGAACAGTCACAGTGCATGTGGAGGGGTAAATGATCTTCCAAAACATGAAATCGATTTATATGTCTTGTGAATTTATCTAATTACCATGCTTCAATATATGGAAAAGGCTTCTGTGAGCACCACATAGTCACTCCAAGGTTTCAAAATACCAGACAGTTATGCCTGAACAGGCATACTTCAATTCCTGTGGTGCACTTTTGACAAATATATTTGCATGTCAGAAATAGTATTGACAAAAGTGGGTAGCTACATTGTTGGAGAGAAAATGCAAGACATACACACCCAAGTGTACACACATACCTGCACAAAACGTCAAAAGAATGTTTTTCTAGCGAGTGCACACGCGCGCGCGCACACACAGACACAGACACATTTATCCCATGCACCCAACATTTTACATGGAAGCATACATTCTAAAGGACATGCACGCATGCTCACACACACACACACACACACACACACACACACACACACACACACACACACACTCTCTCTCTTTTTCTTTCTCTTAAAGTTTATATTTTTATGAGTTTGGGAATTTCACTTGCACATGATTTATGTTCAGAATAATTCATTTCCTCTTTAGTTCACACACACACACACACACACTCTCTCTCTCTCTCTCTCTCTCTCTCTCTCTCTCTCTCTCTCTCTCTCTCTCTCTCTCTCTCTCTCTCTCTTTCTCTTAATGTTTATATTTTTATGAGTTTGAGAATTTCACTTGCACATGACTTATGTTCAGAGTAATTCATTTCCTCTTTAGTTCAAGAGATCACACTTCCTAGCAGAAATGTAAAAGAATGGCTTAATCTTTAAAAGGTCACACTTTCCCTAGTACTCGATTATTACAACTTGATCTACACAAACAATCCCATACTAGACTCCCACAGTTTTGCAACATAGTCCACATGAAACATTAACATAAAATGTATCTTTTCAATCCTCTATCCACCTGAACATCATTATTAGAGTTCTTCCTCTACCTTGAATCAGCTCACAGATATCATTTACCAAGTACTGGGTGGCTGGGACATTGCTATATCAAATTTAAACACTAAACAACAGTACAGCTACAACATCATGGAGCAGCACAGTGTCACTCATCTCGAAACATTCGTTGTTTATATCAATACATAGCTACTAAAATCACGTCTGGGTGTGTGGACCGTTAGTTCATTCAACGTTACTCACCTGTTTGCTGTCGACCTCGATGTCAGCAACGTAGTTCTCGAAGACTGTGGGCACATACACTTCAGGGAACTGGTCTTTACTGAACACGATCAGCAGGCATGTTTTACCACACGCACCGTCTCCAACTATGACCAGCTTCTTCCGTATTGCGGCCATAATGATTTAAAATCTGCAACAGAGGACAGTCCTTCAGTAAAACTAAAAGGTCACTATGAAATTACGTGAGTATCGAAGCGACTTGTGGATCAAGTACCAACCTAAATAACTGATTAGTGCAGCAAGAAAACACTACCTCGCTCCGATGACAAGTAGAAATTTCATATCACATAGCATAAATGAGTCATGGACATAGCAAATTCTCGATCTAGACGCTATCGTCCAATCGTTGACAGGAACGATGGGTGGGGCTACACCACACGACACGACATACCAGTTCCGGAAGTCCTAATTGACATTAATCGAGCCTATCTCGAGTGGCAAACTATAATACCGACATAAAGATACAAACTGCACTGGTTAACATACTACAATATTACTGAATAAATTGTCCAGATTGGGCAGAATTCCAGTAGGAAGTGAGTAGTTGCGAGCGAGCACCTGCAGCTTAGCAAAGGCACACCCAATGTGAATGTCCACAGGCTGTAATTTGAATCTAACACTAATTCGAGCATTAAGGTATGTTCGATATCCAACAAAGGCATAAAGTGCAATAGTTAATCCAAGTTGTATGGCTTCATTTAATCCTAATCAACATTAACTGTCGCGTGATTTTCCGCTTTCTGTGAAGCAAGTCGATGATGTCATCAACATGGCGAATCCACATTCACCACACACACCCTATCACTTTTGACGTGAAGCAATCACCTACATAGGCATCACACAGATCCAAACCAACATTTTAAGCAAACCTGAAGCGCAGGCTAGTCTCTTGAAATATGCCAAAGGACAGGACAGAAAGAACCAAGCAGGATTCACAATGGCTGTATTACCATAAATGGCGTTCTCTCGGGCAGCGAGTGGAATAAAAATGAAATAATTATCGCTGCATGTAACTAAATACGGGACATCAAACAAATAAAGCGATACGACACACCGAATGAGTAGATCATAAAACAAATACTAACGTATGCACAGTGCAGTAGCGAAGAAAAGTACCGGTAATTCTCTTCCGCTCTGAGCATCAACGGTCACCACACCCCAATTGCTCCTAGAGGGATGCAACTAATGTAGGAGTGACGTATGCTGAATTGAATCCTGGGATAGACTACTTTCTCTCACTCTGCCTGTTGTTTCGAAGTAGTTAAATCGCTGTTGGAAGGCAATTTGTCCCAAGAGTGCATTTGAACGATATCTTCTGAAGATAATTCTATTTTTTATCATTGTGTTTTACTATAAATCGAAGAGTTAGCCCACCTAAATTGCTATCGGGTGCTCAGGTGTGTGAGAGCTATTCTGTCGTCTGCTACAAGCAAAAACGTATAGCAACCACAATGTTAGTGAAGCCATTATATTTATAGTTTATACAGTTTGATTCGCCGTTTGAGATGCCTAGTATTTAACAGGTGTCAGATTTGTGTTTTACCATCAACGCCACCACCGCCACAACCCCACCTCTATCTCTCTCTCTCTCTCTCTCTCTCTCTCTCTCTCTCTCTCTCTCTCTCTCTCTCTCTCTCTCTCTCGATCTCTCTCTCTCGATCTCTCTTCCGAAAACACCTCGCCCAAAATAAATGCATTCTCATGCAAAAAAAATTGCTCATTCAAGAGCACCGAGGTACCTTAATGATCTATTCTATCATCCCCAAACGAGCCGCTTAACATATCGTGACACCTTAATCATTCTTCCACAACCCAGAGAGTAGACATTTACAAAGGCAGTCTTGCATATTCAGGTGTTTTGATATGGAACTCACTCCCATTACACCTTCGGAACTATACTTCTTTGAAGTCCTTTAAAACGTTCATACGTGACTATCTCTTCCGATAATCTCTTTGCTGTATCCGTGACATATCGTGACACCTTCATTCTTCCACAACCCAGAGTAGACATTTACAAAGGCAGTTGCATATTCAGGTGTTTTGATATGGAACTCACTCCCATTGCACCTCAGGAACAATACTTCTTTGAAGTCCTTGAAAACTTCCATACGTGACTATCTCTTCCGATAATCTCTTTGCTGTATCTTGAATACAATGTCGCCTGTAGGCCTACATATGACACGCTGCTACCTGTACTTAAAGACTCAGTCAGCAATCCATTGTCGAAGGCATCAACTAAAACCTTGTTCATGCCACTGTTATTATGTTGTCCATATATCACTGCCACGTGTTGTACATTAATTTTGATATACTACTTGATAATTATTGTTATATTTTCCCCTTTTTTTCTCTCTTTCTTTCCCCCCATTTATCCAGGATTGTCTATTCATTCTTTACGAGCAAGGACAATTTGTAAGATAGGCAGAAATGCCTAAACTTCCATCTCTGATAAATAAAGAATCAATCAATCAATCAATCAATCAATCAATCAATCAATCAATCAATCAATCAATCAATCAATCAATCAATCAATCAATCAATCAATCAAACAATCAATCAAACAATCAATCTCTCTCTCAGAGGAAATTAAAGTATACAACACAACAAGCTGCACTGACAACAAACAAACCATGCAACACCGCATCACACATCTCTCTATAATCGGTGATTTTAGTTGTACTGAAACTTTTTGTGTGTTTTAATGCCATTTTCTTGTCATCATTGACCCGATCTTACAAGTTATAGGCCTACATTACATCATATTGGATCCATGATTACGCCGAGTGCGGTACAAGTTGATCACTCATCCACTCGATGATAGTGAATTTTCGGTCCTCGCCAGACCAGGGAAACGAAATTGTCAATTCAAGCCAGAACTAAACAGTTATCTGCTGCTACTCATTCGAGCTTTACATGAAACATTATATCACACTAGCTCGATCGTCTGCTGGCATAGTGACCATGGTTCGATCGCGTTCGTCTGCTAGCCAGTTAAGTACGTACGGTGAGGTTTGTTTACTTATCTTCTGTGGGTTTTGTGCAGAAAGTATACGTTAAAACAGTCAAATATGACTATTTTGGATTAGTTTATAATCTAATTAATCTTTTTGCATGCTTAAATGTCATCCTTTTGCCACGATCTAGCGATCATCCCATGAGCTTCTATTTTTACCAGTCTACCGGAACTAGTGGAAGTAAAGGGACAAAACTCGGGCTGAATTTCCGTTTCAGAAGTGAGAATGTCCTATACACCCTACAAAGCTCGCCTTACTCATCAACGTAGAGAGGATGGTAATTCTTTGTCAGAGTCTGGTCCTATACGCTCTGTCCCTCCAGGAAATAATAATTCATATAAGTTCCACTCCTACGTACGTCCATACGTCCCAAATATATATACATATATGGGAAAGCGGGACTTTCGGCACCCCCTTTTTAAATTTTGGCAATTATTCTGTTCTGTTAAAAGTTACATCAAATTAAACAGAGTAAACAAACTGAGGACACTAATATCCAATGAAGCATACTGACTTTCTTTGGTAAACTCGAAATTAAATATTTAAAAACAGAATTCATTTCTTACAGTGAACTTCATGCTCTCGGGGCATTAAGCCCCAGGAGGTCGGGGCATTAGGCCCCAACACAAAATACGTATTTTGGTAAAGTTTTATCTCAATTAAAATGTATTAAATAACTTACAAATGCATAGAATCACACAGGAGGAAAACAGCTCCTAATTTTAATTTTACTGCAAATTTTTCTGCGAATGCACTAATTGAGGCAAGGTCCAAAATGACATGATGCAGCCACGTTGCCCTATGGGTAGCCTCTGACAGCTTAAAGCAATTCAACAAGCTGCATGTGCTACTTTTAATCAAACAAAGTGTATGGTTTCCATTTATTTCTTCTTATTTGTGTATATATACTTATGGCAGAAACTTTTGTTTTCTTGACATAATGCTTCAGAATCAGGTACATAAATTTGAAGGGAAACAGGTACCAATTAGTCTTTTACTGACATTTTCAGGATAAGTGTATGGAGCAGAAAAAAGAAACACATGCTAATTTAGAGTAGAGGTGTGTGCGTATATCATCAGTCCACTTTTGTCTTGTTGACTTTTAAATTTTTCATTTTAAAAACAAAACGCTAAAATTTGGGGCATTAAAGCCCCACCGCATTTTGATTGACTCTTATGGGCTTTGCCCTTCTCTTACAAGATTAATAAAGAGTCAGGAAGTTGCAGTGCTGAAATATCATCAAACTTATCATAATGAAGAA
This sequence comes from Theodoxus fluviatilis, assembly GCA_034096865.1. NCBI lineage: Eukaryota > Metazoa > Mollusca > Gastropoda > Cycloneritida > Neritidae > Theodoxus > Theodoxus fluviatilis. The sequence continues at coordinate 13,404 of JAWQFJ010027753.1, read as the reverse complement.
ACTTCAATGACATTTTTTTATGGAGGAATAAAAATCGTCACCGAAAAAACCACAGTTTCTCTTCAATTCTCTGCAAAAATTTCTCTCCTTCTTCTTCTTCTCGAACGCCATCACACTTGGATTTTAGAGTCAAGGATGAAATGGGCTGTCTTCTGGAGAGATTCCACCCTGCCGTACAGCTTTTCCTGAATGCTTGCTGGTTCTGGCCAAACGTTCTCTCGCAGCAGCCGGTCTCCAAAAGCAGTCATATCCATAATACACGAAGTATAACACGAATAAACATGAAATTAATGTCATTTCGTTTTGGAATTACAACCATAAAGATAAATCGACGTATGATGAAGGCCAGCGTGTGCTGCCAGCTGGCGTGTGCGTTCCCCACTCAGAGACCGCTAGCAGGCACTAGAACGAACTACACTTCGTAGAGTCAGGTCTGGCTAGCAAAACATGCTGCCTGAATTATACAGGCCATGAAATGATGGATGGATGGATGGATAGTATTTTACGGCCTATCAGCCTTGTAGGCTAGGTAAGGCCATTAAGCACGAAGATCACAAGAGCAGTTGAGAGTAAACGTAATCCAGTCACGGTGTCCTTAGTTATTCGCCTCTTAGTTCAAGTGTTAGGTTGTGGTGATGTCATTCAGTGGCCAGGTTACAAGGCCTTCAAGTGCTGGGTTGTGGTGATGTGGCCAGGTTACAAGGCCTTCAACTGCTGGGTTGTGGTGATGTCATTCAGTGGCCAGGTTACAAGGCCTTCAAGTGCTGGGTTGTGGTGATGTGGCCAGGTTACAAGGCCTTCAAGTGCTGGGTTGTGGTGATGTGGCCAGGTTACAAGGCCTTCAAGTGATGGGTTGTGGTGATGTCATTCAGTGGCCAGGTTACAAGGCCTTCAAGTGCTGGGTTGTGGTGATGTGGCCAGGTTACAAGGCCTTCAAGTGCTGGGTTGTGGTGATGTGGCCAGGTTACAAGGCTTTCAAGTGATGGGTTGTGGTGATGTGGCCAGGTTACAAGGCCTTCAAGTGCTGGGTTGTGGTGATGTCATTCAGTGGCCAGGTTACAAGGCCTTCAAGTGCTGGGTTGTGGTGATGTGGCCAGGTTACAAGGCCTTCAAGTGCTGGGTTGTGGTGATGTCATTCAGTGGCCAGGTTACAAGGCCTTCAAGTGATGGGTTGTGGTGATGTGGCCAGGTTACAAGGCCTTCAAGTGATGGAATGTGGTGATGTGGGCAGGTTACAAGGCCTTCAAGTGCTGGGTTGTGGTGATGTGGCCAGGTTACAAGGCCTTCAAGTGCTGGGTTGTGGTGATGTCATTCAGTGGCCAGGTTACAAGGCCTTCAAGTGCTGGGTTGTGGTGATGTGGCCAGGTTACAAGGCCTTCAAGTGCTGGGTTGTGGTGATGTGGCCAGGTTACAAGGCCTTCAAGTGCTGGGTTGTAGTGATGTGGCCAGGTTACAAGGCCTTCAAGTGCTGGGTTGTGGTGATGTCGTTCAGTGGCCAGGTTACAAGGCCTTCAAGTGCTGGGTTGTGGTGATGTGGCCAGGTTACAAGGCCTTCAAGTGATGGGTTGTGGTGATGTCATTCAGTGGCCAGGTTACAAGGCCTTCAAGTGCTGGGTTGTGATGATGTAACCAGGTTACAAGGCCTTCAAGTGCTGGGTTGTGGTGATGTGGCCAGGTTACAAGGCCTTCAAGTGCTGGGTTGTGATGATGTGGCCAGGTTACAAGGCCTTCAAGTGCTGGGTTGTGGTGATGTGGCCAGGTTACAAGGCCTTCAAGTGATGGGTTGTGGTGATGTAACCAGGTTACAAGGTCTTCAAGTGCTGGGTTGTGGTGATGTGGCCAGGTTACAAGGCCTTCAAGTGATGGGTTGTGATGATGTGGCCAGGTTACAAGGCCTTCAAGTGATGGGTTGTGGTGATGTGGCCAGGTTACAAGGCCTTCAAGTGCTGGGTTGTGGTGATGTGGCCAGGTTACAAGGCCTTCAAGTGATGGGTTGTGGTGATGTGGCCAGGTTACAAGGCCTTCAAGTGCTGGGTTGTGGTGATGTGGCCAGGTTACAAGGCCTTCAAGTGATGGGTTGTGATGATGTGGCCAGGTTACAAGGCCTTCAAGTGATGGGTTGTGGTGATGTGGCCAGGTTACAAGGCCTTCAAGTGATGGGTTGTGGTGATGTCATTCAGTGGCCAGGTTACAAGGCCTTCAAGTGATGGGTTGTGGTGATGTAACCAGGTTACAAGGCCTTCAAGTGCTGGGTTGTGGTGATGTAACCAGGTTACAAGGCCTTCAAGTGCTGGGTTGTGGTGATGTGGCCAGGTTACAAGGCCTTCAAGTGTTGGGTTGTGGTGATGTCATTCAGTGGCCAGGTTACAAGGCCTTCAAGTGATGGGTTGTGGTGATGTCATTCAGTGGCCAGGTTACAAGGCCTTCAAGTGATGGGTTGTGGTGATGTAACCAGGTTACAAGGCCTTCAAGTGATGGGTTGTGGTGATGTCATTCAGTGGCCAGGTTACAAGGCCTTCAAGTGCTGGGTTGTGGTGATGTAACCAGGTTACAAGGCCTTCAAGTGATGGGTTGTGGTGATGTCATTCAGTGGCCAGGTTACAAGGCCTTCAAGTGATGGGTTGTGGTGATGTCATTCAGTGGCCAGGTTACAAGGCCTTCAAGTGCTGGGTTGTGGTGATGTGGCCAGGTTACAAGGCCTTCAAGTGATGGGTTGTGGTGATGTCATTCAGTGGCCAGGTTACAAGGCCTTCAAGTGATGGGTTGTGGTGATGTGGCCAGGTTACAAGGCCTTCAAGTGATGGGTTGTGGTGATGTCATTCCGTGGCCAGGTTACAAGGCCTTCAAGTGCTGGGTTGTGGTGATGTAACCAGGTTACAAGGCCTTCAAGTGATGGGTTGTGATGATGTCATTCAGTGGCCAGGTTACAAGGCCTTCAAGTGCTGGGTTGTGGTGATGTCATTCAGTGGCCAGGTTACAAGGCCTTCAAGTGATGGGTTGTGGTGATGTGGCCAGGTTACAAGGCCTTCAAGTGATGGGTTGTGGTGATGTGGCCAGGTTACAAGGCCTTCAAGTGATGGGTTGTGGTGATGTGGCCAGGTTACAAGGCCTTCAAGTGCTGGGTTGTGGTGATGTGGCCAGGTTACAAGGCCTTCAAGTGATGGGTTGTGGTGATGTGGCCAGGTTACAAGGCCTTCAAGTGATGGGTTGTGGTGATGTGGCCAGGTTACAAGGCCTTCAAGTGCTGGGTTGTGGTGATGTGGCCAGGTTACAAGGCCTTCAAGTGATGGGTTGTGGTGATGTCATTCAGTGGCCAGGTTACAAGGCCTTCAAGTGATGGGTTGTGGTGATGTAACCAGGTTACAAGGCCTTCAAGTAATGGGTTGTGGTGATATCATTCAGTGGCCAGGTTACAAGGCCTTCAAGTGCTGGGTTGTGATGATGTGGCCAGGTTACAAGGCCTTCAAGTGCTGGGTTGTGGTGATGTCATTCAGTGGCCAGGTTACAAGGCCTTCAAGTGATGGGTTGTGATGATGTGGCCAGGTTACAAGGCCTTCAAGTGATGGGTTGTGGTGATGTCATTCAGTGGCCAGGTTACAAGGCCTTCAAGTGATGGGTTGTGGTGATGTAACCAGGTTACAAGGCCTTCAAGTGATGGGTTGTGGTGATGTCATTCAGTGGCCAGGTTACAAGGCCTTCAAGTGCTGGGTTGTGGTGATGTGGCCAGGTTACAAGGCCTTCAAGTGATGGGTTGTGGTGATGTCATTCAGTGGCCAGGTTACAAGGCCTTCAAGTGCTGGGTTGTGGTGATGTGGCCAGGTTACAAGGCCTTCAAGTGCTGGGTTGTGGTGATGTGGCCAGGTTACAAGGCCTTCAAGTGCTGGGTTGTGGTGATGTGGCCAGGTTACAAGGCCTTCAAGTGCTGGGTTGTGGTGATGTGGCCAGGTTACAAGGCCTTCAAGTGATGGGTTGTGGTGATGTCATTCAGTGGCCAGGTTACAAGGCCTTCAAGTGATGGGTTGTGGTGATGTGGCCAGGTTACAAGGCCTTCAAGTGCTGGGTTGTGGTGATGTGGCCAGGTTACAAGGCCTTCAAGTGATGGGTTGTGTGATGTCATTCAGTGGCCAGGTTACAAGGCCTTCAAGTGCTGGGTTGTGGTGATGTGGCCAGGTTACAAGGCCTTCAAGTGATGGGTTGTGGTGATGTCATTCAGTGGCCAGGTTACAAGGCCTTCAAGTGATGGGTTGTGGTGATGTGTGGCCAGGTTACAAGGCCTTCAAGTGATGGGTTGTGGTGATGTGGCCAGGTTACAAGGCCTTCAAGTGATGGGTTGTTGTGATGTAGCCAGGTTACAAGGCCTTCAAGTGATGGGTTGTTGTGATGTAGCCAGGTTACAAGGCCTTCAAGTGATGGGTTGTGGTGATGTAACCAGGTTACAAGGCCTTCAAGTGCTGGGTTGTGGTGATGTCATTCAGTGGCCAGGTTACAAGGCCTTCAAGTGCTGGGTTGTGGTGATGTGGCCAGGTTACAAGGCCTTCAAGTGATGGGTTGTGGTGATGTCATTCAGTGGCCAGGTTACAAGGCCTTCAAGTGATGGGTTGTGGTGATGTCATTCAGTGGCCAGGTTACAAGGCCTTCAAGTGATGGGTTGTGGTGATGTAACCAGGTTACAAGGCCTTCAAGTGCTGGGTTGTGGTGATGTCATTCAGTGGCCAGGTTACAAGGCCTTCAAGTGATGGGTTGTGGTGATGTCATTCAGTGGCCAGGTTACAAGGCCTTCAAGTGATGGGTTGTGGTGATGTGGCCAGGTTACAAGGCCTTCAAGTGCTGGGTTGTGATGATGTGGCCAGGTTACAAGGCCTTCAAGTGCTGGGTTGTGGTGATGTGGCCAGGTTACAAGGCCTTCAAGTGCTGGGTTGTGGTGATGTCATGAGTGGCCAGGTTACAAGGCCTTCAAGTGCTGGGTTGTGGTGATGTGGCCAGGTTACAAGGCCTTCAAGTGCTGGGTTGTGGTGATGTCATTCAGTGGCCAGGTTACAAGGCCTTCAAGTGCTGGGTTGTGGTGATGTGGCCAGGTTACAAGGCCTTCAAGTGCTGGGTTGTGGTGATGTGGCCAGGTTACAAGGCCTTCAAGTGCTGGGTTGTGGTGATGTGGCCAGGTTACAAGGCCTTCAAGTGATGGGTTGTGGTGATGTGGCCAGGTTACAAGGCCTTCAAGTGCTGGGTTGTGGTGATGTGGCCAGGTTACAAGGCCTTCAAGTGCTGGGTTGTGGTGATGTGGCCAGGTTACAAGGCCTTCAAGTGCTGGCGTGTGGTGATGTCATTCAGTGGCCAGGTTACAAGGCCTTCAAGTGCTGGGTTGTGGTGATGTGGCCAGGTTACAAGGCCTTCAAGTGATGGGTTGTGGTGATGTGGCCAGGTTACAAGGCCTTCAAGTGATGGGTTGTGATGATGTAGCCAGGTTACAAGGCCTTCAAGTGCTGGGTTGTAGTGATGTGGCCAGGTTACAAGGCCTTCAAGTGCTGGGTTGTGGTGATGTCATTCAGTGGCCAGGTTACAAGGCCTTCAAGTGCTGGGTTGTGGTGATGTGGCCAGGTTACAAGGCCTTCAAGTGCTGGGTTGTGATGATGTGGCCAGGTTACAAGGCCTTCAAGTGCTGGGTTGTGGTGATGTCATTCAGTGGCCAGGTTACAAGGCCTTCAAGTGCTGGGTTGTGGTGATGTGGCCAGGTTACAAGGCCTTCAAGTGCTGGGTTGTGGTGATGTCATTCAGTGGCCAGGTTACAAGGCCTTCAAGTGCTGGTTTGTGGTGATGTGGCCAGGTTACAAGGCCTTCAAGTGCTGGGTTGTGGTGATGTCATTCAGTGGCCAGGTTACAAGGCCTTCAAGTGATGGGTTGTGGTGATATCATTCAGTGGCCTGGTTACAAGGCCTTCAAGTGCTGGGTTGTGGTGATGTGGCCAGGTTACAAGGCCTTCAAGTGCTGGGTTGTGATGATGTGGCCAGGTTACAAGGCCTTCAAGTGCTGGGTTGTGGTGATGTGGCCAGGTTACAAGGCCTTCAAGTGCTGGGTTGTGGTGATGTCATTCAGTGGCCAGGTTACAAGGCCTTCAAGTGCTGGGTTGTGGTGATGTGGCCAGGTTACAAGGCCTTCAAGTGCTGGGTTGTGGTGATGTCATTCAGTGGCCAGGTTACAAGGCCTTCAAGTGCTGGGTTGTGGTGATGTGGCCAGGTTACAAGGCCTTCAAGAGCTGGGTTGTGGTGATGTGCCCAGGTTACAAGGCCTTCAAGAGCTGGGTTGTGGTGATGTGGCCAGGTTACAAGGCCTTCAAGTGCTGGGTTGTGGTGATGTGGCCAGGTTACAAGGCCTTCAAGTGCTGGGTTGTGGTGATGTGGCCAGGTTACAAGGCCTTCAAGTGATGGGTTGTGATGATGTAGCCAGGTTACAAGGCCTTCAAGTGCTGGGTTGTAGTGATGTGGCCAGGTTACAAGGTCTTCAAGTGATGGGTTGTGATGATGTGGCCAGGTTACAAGGCCTTCAAGTGATGGGTTGTGGTAATGTGGCCAGGTTACAAGGCCTTCAAGTGCTGGGTTGTGGTGATGTGGCCAGGTTACAAGGCCTTCAAGTGCTGGGTTGTGGTGATGTCATTCAGTGGCCAGGTTACAAGGCCTTCAAGTGCTGGGTTGTGGTGATGTGGCCAGGTTACAAGGCCTTCAAGTGCTGGATTGTGGTGATGTCATTCAGTGGCCAGGTTACAAGGCCTTCAAGTGATGGGTTGTGGTGATGTCATTCAGTGGCCAGGTTACAAGGCCTTCAAGTGCTGGGTTGTGGTGATGTGGCCAGGTTACAAGGCCTTCAAGTGCTGGGTTGTGGTGATGTGGCCAGGTTACAAGGCCTTCAAGTGATGGGTTGTGGTGATGTCATTCAGTGGCCAGGTTACAAGGCCTTCAAGTGATGGGTTGTGGTGATGTGGCCAGGTTACAAGGCCTTCAAGTGATGGGTTGTGGTGATGTCATTCAGTGGCCAGGTTACAAGGCCTTCAAGTGATGGCGTGTGGTGATGTGGCCAGGCTACAAGGCCTTCAAGTGATGGGTTGTGGTGATGTGGCCAGGTTACAAGGCCTTCAAGTGATGGGTTGTGGTGATGTGGCCAGGTTACAAGGCCTTCAAGTGCTGGGTTGTGGTGATGTGCCCAGGTTACAAGGCCTTCAAGAGCTGGGTTGTGGTGATGTGGCCAGGTTACAAGGCCTTCAAGTGCTGGGTTGTGGTGATGTGGCCAGGTTACAAGGCCTTCAAGTGCTGGGTTGTAGTGATGTGGCCAGGTTACAAGGTCTTCAAGTGCTGGGTTGTAGTGATGTGGCCAGGTTACAAGGTCTTCAAGTGATGGGTTGTGATGATGTGGCCAGGTTACAAGGCCTTCAAGTGCTGGGTTGTGGTAATGTGGCCAGGTTACAAGGCCTTCAAGTGCTGGGTTGTGGTGATGTGGCCAGGTTACAAGGCCTTCAAGTGCTGGGTTGTGGTGATGTGGCCAGGTTACAAGGCCTTCAAGTGCTGGGTTGTGGTGATGTGGCCAGGTTACAAGGCCTTCAAGTGATGGGTTGTGGTGATGCGGCCAGGTTACAAGGCCTTCTAGTGCTGGGTTGTGGTGATGTGGCCAGGTTACGAGGCCTTCAAGTGATGGGTTGTGGTGATGTCATTCAGTGGCCAGGTTACAAGGCCTTCAAGTGCTGGCGTGTGGTGATGTGGCCAGGCTACAAGGCCTTCAAGTGATGGGTTGTGGTGATGTGGCCAGGTTACAAGGCCTTCAAGTGCTGGGTTGTGGTGATGTGGCCAGGTTACAAGGCCTTCAAGTGCTGGGTTGTGGTGATGTGGCCAGGTTACAAGGCCTTCAAGTGCTGGCGTGTGGTGATGTCATTCAGTGGCCAGGTTACAAGGCCTTCAAGTGCTGGGTTGTGGTGATGTGGCCAGGTTACAAGGCCTTCAAGTGCTGGGTTGTGGTGATGTGGCCAGGTTACAAGGCCTTCAAGTGCTGGGTTGTGGTGATGTGGCCAGGTTACAAGGCCTTCAAGTGCTGGGTTGTGGTGATGTGGCCAGGTTACAAGACCTTCAAGTGCTGGGTTGTTGTGATGTAGCCAGGTTACAAGGCCTTCAAGTGCTGGGTTGTGGTGATGTCATTCAGTGCCCAGGTTACAAGGCCTTCAAGTGCTGGGTTGTGGTGATGTCATTCAGTGGCCAGGTTACAAGGCCTTCAAGTGCTGGGTTGTGGTGATGTGGCCAGGTTACAAGGCCTTCAAGTGCTGGGTTGTGGTGATGTCATTCAGTTGCCAGGTTACAAGGCTTTCAAGTGATGGGTTGTAGTGATGTGGCCAGGTTACAAGGCCTTCAAGTGATGGGTTGTGATGATGTGACCAGGTTACAAGGCCTTCAAGTGATGGGTTGTGGTGATGTGGCCAGGTTACAAGGCCTTCAAGTGCTGGGTTGTTGTGATGTAGCCAGGTTACAAGGCCTTCAAGTGCTGGGTTGTGGTGATGTCATTCAGTGGCCAGGTTACAAGGCCTTCAAGTGCTGGGTTGTGGTGATGTCGTTCAGTGGCCAGGTTACAAGGCCTTCAAGTGATGGGTTGTGATGATGTAGCCAGGTTACAAGGCCTTCAAGTGCTGGGTTGTGGTGATGTCATTCAGTGCCCAGGTTACAAGGCCTTCAAGTGCTGGGTTGTGGTGATGTCGTTCAGTGGCCAGGTTACAAAGCCTTCAAGTGCTGGGTTGTGATGATGTAGCCAGGTTACAAGGCCTTCAAGTGCTGGGTTGTGGTGATGTCATTCAGTGCCCAGGTTACAAGGCCTTCAAGTGCTGGGTTGTGATGATGTGACCAGGTTACAAGGCCTTCAAGTGCTGGGTTGTGGTGATGTGGCCAGGTTACAAGGCCTTCAAGTGATGGGTTGTGGTGATGTCATTCAGTGGCCAGGTTACAAGGCCTTCAAGTGCTGGGTTGTGGTGACAGTGACCTCATTGCTGTAAAAAACTCAGGTGCCCATGGGCTGACTAATGGAGATTGGCTCAGGTGCTGCATCCTCTGTATGATGACTGTCGGAGCTTTTCAAGTAACAACATCTACTGTCTGCATTTTGTAGGCTTGATGGACAAAAAGTTTGTGTGTGTGAAAGCAATATATGTATAGACAGTTTCCCAGGTAACTGCCTTGTCACCCCCACTGCCATGTGTAAAGTAGATGAAGCAAGTGGTCCATTGGACTGCAGGCAGCTCTGTGTGTGCTCACGGTTGCCATTGAGTCAAGTCTTTGTTCCATTGAGTTGGCTTGGACTAATGGCTGTAGTTGTTCTTCTCTAAAACTTTTTTCATGTATTAAATCACCTTGAATACTTTTGGGGGGAGTTGTAGTTAGGGAGTCGGCTCTCTTTTGTCCTAAAACGCCTAAAAATCCATAATATTTTTGTTACGTTTGACTCTCAACGGGTGGTCCCTACGCCCTAACTCCAGGGCCCGACGCTGATGTTGGACACAAACGTGACAAAAAGTAACGCGTCCGGGTTTAGGTGAAACTCCCCGGACAGGCTAAGTCAGTCAGGCGGGGTGGCGGGTGCGGCCTAGGCTGAGCGCTATCGGTAAAACCCGAAAAAAAAATATTAAAAAGTAACAAATATATTTATTTTTTTAGGCGTTTTAGGACAAAAGAATCAAAATGGCCTGAAGAACTCTTGACCAAAAAAATCCCGCAATAGAAATAAAAACGAAAAAATTTCTAAGTTAAAAAAGTAACCAAAATGTTATGTTTTTTTTTTAGGCGTTGTAGGACAAAAGAATCAAAATTGCCTGAGGAACTTTTGTTTAAAAAAAAAATCCCGCAATAGCGCGCGGCCCTCCGCAACCCTCTGCAATAGCGGCCCCTCCCCGTAGTTAGATGAGGCCACTAAGTAAAAATAAATCTAAAGGGAAAATATATGAAGAAATTCTTTGAATAATTCATTAGCTAAAAAGAAATGAAAGTGATGACCCTAGGGAACCAGTATTCTTAATACATGTAGTCAAAAGGAGCAGTCTCACCAACTTGATATAACCATATCAACTCTCATCATCTTGCTGTAGAATTTCTTAGCCTCTGAATTCAGTTTGCTTGTGTGTTTGCCCTATCACTCGACCTTGCATGTGAGTGGGTGAGAGAGATCGAGCGAGAGAGAGAGAGAGAGAGAGAGAGAGAGAGAGAGAGAGAGAGAGAGAGAGAGAGAGAGGTGTGTGTGTGTGTGTGTGTGTGTGTGTGTGTGTGTGTAATCGTAAGAATTGGAGAAGTGCACACATCCGAGGAAATACGTACAAGCTGTGTTGTGGATTCATATTTGCAAACATGGAGACATGTTCTGTCACAAGCGATGAATGAACACATGCTTGACTTTGAAAGATGCGTTCTTGGCAGTGGGCAAGCCTTATCGTGTTCAGAGTTCGCGCGAGCTGAGCATGTGATTCGGCGCTTTGCAGCGCTGCGCCTCCTGAACAAGCCGCTGTTCAGGAGGGAAGCTTGGCGAGTGCACGCGTACAGACCGCGATCCTCGCCCTCCTGAACACGCCTCTCTGTGGTAGTTTAAGCGATACAATTATTGGCTGTCTAAGAATTTTTCGCACAAGAAAATCATGGCTGTTTTCCAGATTTCTAATGTTTACACCGATCTGTTATCCTAGTGATTGCTTGCCGTTGAGCGTTAAAATTAGATTTACGTGAGGTGTGCGTCGGTCTAGATGATCACTGTCTTGCTCGTTCCAGACTGGCTCTGAGTCTATTATGATAAGTTTATATATGTTACGAATTGTAATTCACAAGTCATATAAGTTTCACGGAATCGGTTCAGACCTGCAATTGTTCGGTTGAAATATCTCGTTACCTGCTGAATTTTCTCCAAGTGTTTGAAGTTGGTGGGTCTCCCACACCAGCATTAGGTGTTTCTCTACGTGTGTGAGGTATAAATGCAGCTCTGTAGACAACATTGGTGTACTAGTCACATAGTACATATCCTAAAATTGGAACGATACAGAGAAGATTAGCATGGCCCCTGGCGCAAGGATGACACGCAAATCGTGAAGCGTTCCAAGTTTTTTGGTCTACCTTGCTCAGATTATTCGCCTTGGAAATAAATACTAAACAGAGTAGGCCTACGTGGCATGTTTCGACCAGTATAACGCACTGTAATCGGCTCTAACTTTTAGATTTTATTCTCTGTGCAGTCTTGCCCATAGACGATCGATAAAGTGATATATATAGTTCATTAAAAATGATTTAATGTTGTTGATGTTGGCATGAGGGAAGCTTATAGGCCTATGGTGTACATACAATTCTTACGAATCGCGTAGGGAGACGCGGTGGGTCAATTCTTACCCCGAACCCACAGGGGGACAGGCCGTCTTTGCTGCCTTGGTGGAGGTTTGCTCTCTCTGTTTCCGAGTGCTCTATAGTTGCCGATATGTGATGGATGTGCATGAATACGTTTTACTTTAGGCTATAGGGTCCAAACGGGCTATGGTGGTTGGCCAGTGCAGAGCATGAGCTCTTCCTACCAATTCCACTGAAGTGTTGCACACTATTCAAACCATGGCACGTAGACCTACGTCTTGCCAGCGCTGCGGTCTGATCCTGCCGTTACGTGACTGAATACGCTGCTTGAGAGTGCAACTGTGATAACCTCGAAGAAAAAATGAGATTCACAACATGACACGATACAACGCGACAGAATGCAATGTGCACGATATGCTGTGATGCGATAAGAAAAGATGCGACACGACAGATAACAGTTTGCACAGCCATTATTATTATCATCGCAAATCAACGTAGGAAAATATTATAGCTAATTAAGTTGGAAGGGAAGGAAAGTTCCTGTAAAGTTCTTTTTGGTTTTGCTCAGGCACGATGTGGAGCATGCTTTGGGGTTGGACGATGTGTGAGGTGCTGTGCCGTGGTTCTATCCCTGGGATGAGAAAAATTGTTTAGTTTTTTTAAATAAAAAAAGTATATAGGAAAATATTACATTGTCTACTTAAAAAAAAAACCTGCTGCAGAGAGAAAAGGCTTCCTTTTTAATGTAATGTACTTTTTACATGTGTATGCATGACACATATATTATTAATCGCAAATAAATGACCGAGGGTAGCTAAACACGAAGTTCTTGGTGAGGATTTGGGGGTGGGAGATGGGATGTAAAAATAACCTCTCTTGATAGGACTTGAGGTAACACAATTATCCGTCTATTCTTTATCCCAAAACATTTGTAATCATGGAAATCGTTGGAGATATTTTTTGAAGGCAAAGATGGCTCTGCAGAGCATTCGCTAGAACCATCTCAATTCCTTCCCATGTATCCGTCCTGGAAGTGATGCACGATGGCTCGAGGTTGGTCGTCACAGCTTCGGAGGGATAGAGTCATAGATGGAGTTTTACGGCTTATCAGCATGTATGCGCTATGCAAGGCCATTGAGCATGAAAATCACGAGAATAGTTCAGAATAAGCGCAAATCAGGTCACGATGTCCCCAGTTATTCACCTCTTACCAATCGCCTCGGGAGACACTGGTGGGTCCATCATCCCCGCCAACCCACAGAGGACGTACGCTCCTGTGGAGCTGCACGCTGCGAATCGACCAATCAGGCGATCGCGTCTCCAAACGCAATTCGTTAAAGGCGAATGGCTAGACCTCACGTAGCCTGCTCCTAAAAGTGACATGCCGCAAAGATTTCTCAAGCCAGACAGTTGTCTTTGCGTAAGTCCATCCAACTACCTGGCTGTAACCACCACAAATAAATACCAGGAAATGAGTTCCTAGTAAAACAAAACCCATCCCATATACTCCACTCCCGGCCTCCCTTTCAGAACAGATTGCAGAACAATGGAGCAACCGTGTGAAATTTCTTCAGTGGATCTGGATGCAAATCTAAAGTATTTCCCATCAACCATGTTCGTATTTTGTAAGAAATGCATATTTTTTCTGTTTGGGGGGAAGAAAGCCATCTCGAATTAATTTAAAAGCTGCATAAAACTTAATCAAATCAGGGAATTGTGCCACCATGCAATACAATCCCTAGTCAGTTCCATCTCAGTTGAAGCACACATGCACAAAAGCGGATGGATGGATGGATAGTGTTTTACGGCCTATCAGCCTTTGTAGGCTATGTAAGGCCAGTATGGATGGATGAATGGATGGATGGATAGTGTTTTACGGCCTATCAGCCTTTGTAGGCTATGTAAGGCCAGTATGGATGGATGGATGGATGGATGGATAGTGTTTTACGGCCTATCAGCCTTTGTAGGCTATGTAAGGCCATTAAGCACGAAGATCACTAGAACAGTTTAGAGTAAACGTAATCCAGTCACGGCGTCCCTAGTTATTGGCCTTACGAATCGCGTAGGG
>JAWQFJ010027752.1:57500-62541 GCA_034096865.1 Theodoxus fluviatilis | reverse complement strand
TTGTTAGGCCACCAGCCTGTCATAACATACATAATGGTCATACTGCGTCGGCAGAGGAAAAATCAGTCTCTTGCGCCTCCCGTCTTCTCTTAAACGCATGGAACAGATAAACTGCCAATGCTCTTATTTGTGTACAATCTTGTGTTGATAGAACATCTGCGCTTCTTATTCCCGAAGGGAAATCAAATGAAAAATATTCTGTCTAATGTCTTCATACAATGGACAAGCAAATAGGTAATTAATTTCACACTCAAAAGTCTCCCTACAAGCAGGACAGATGTACAAATTATCTTCCGCTCTATCTTTATATCTATTCTTGTGACAAAACAACTCGCTGAAGCCAGTTCTAAAATGGATGTAGACGTCACGCAAATACTTTCTGTCCAGAGCAAATAAGTAGCTTTCTTTTGTCCACGTTTTAAACTTCCTGTAGAATGAGTACCTTTCGCTATTCCACAGGGTTTGTGACCAATAGCCACAGTACTCTTGGACTAAGCGCCCTTTCAAATCTTTGAAAAATTCTCTATCGTTATGCACCATCTGATTATCCCATACATGTTGAAAATCATATCTATACAACACTTCTTTGATCTTATTTGCCCAATTTTGTTGATTGCATGAATTTAACATCATCTTATAAACTAGATGAGGGTAACGTGAAGTTTCCACACGTAATATCCGTATCCAGTACTTCAAAGAACGAATTATGCAACTGATATACAAAGGGTGTCTTCCACATTCGCCATAGACAATTAGATTTAGAGCCCTTGACGGTAGATTGGGGTATCTTTTCACTGTTTGGATATGTACATTCTCAATGACTGAACATTTATGCAGACCCCATACTTCCGCCGAATACATAAAAACGCTGAACACCTGTGCATTAAACATCTTTAAAAAGACATCGGGTGATAAACACTGTAACTTTCTGATACACCTTGTGATCTGAGCAGCACTAGCCTTATCTCTATGAACAAGATCTAATTGCAGCAAATTGAACGATAATCTTGTAGTAAACATGGAGCCAAGGTATCTGTATTCTGGGGTTACTTCCAACAGATTGCCACACAAATGACATTTTTTTCTTTTTCCCCGAGAAAGCCCCCGTTACGGAAAACAACCACTTTAGTTTTCTCTCGATTTACTGTCAGACCAACAGTATCATCTCCATTCTGTAGCTGACTCCATTGGTTTTGCTAACCCATAGCAGTATCAGAAACGAGAACGATGTCATCGGCGAATAACAGCAGATATAATACAGTATTGCTAGGCATGTTTTGAAGTCCATGTTTACTTTACCATTTTGAATCACTAGCCTGGCCATATAGTTCACAATGAGAGAAAAAATTTTCGGACTCATCTTGCAGCCTTGTTTCAGTCCCGAGAAACATTCTAGGGGGTCCGAGTAGCATCCATTGCAACTTCTTCTACATATCCCTTTTGAGTATACTGCCTGGAGCATGCTCAACATCCTTCCTCTAATTCCATAGGAAATAAGGATATCCCAGGGAACGGTCCTGTCAACCATATCGAACGCCTTCTTAAAGTCAACAAAGGCTGCATAAACCTTCCTTCTCCTCGACAAATTGCGTTTTACCAAGGCCTGAAGCACAAAAATATTGTCTTCAGTGCTGTAGCCCCGACAAACACCAGCCTGTTCCTCCACAACAACATTATTACTTTCCGCCCAGTCCTGCAGCCTGCTGGTAAGTATGGATGTTAATACTTTGCTGAGGATACTCGTAAGCGATATACCTCTATAGTTATCAGGAATATGAATATCACCCTTCTTGTGTAATGGCAAGACTATCGACTCTTGGCACTTCTCAGGAAAATAGGCCATGGAAAAGATCTTATTCAGTAATTTTGTAAGGACCGTTATCATCGATTCAGGCATGCATCTAATCATTTCCTCGTTTATTTCGTCTGGTCCCACTGCCCGACACTTTTTTAGTTTTGCAATTGCGTAGACAACCTCTTCTTTAGTAATGTCATCGTCTAAGGGACTTAACTCCGTTACCCCAACACTGAGAATGTTACTTTGGATTTGTATGGAGGGTGGACAAAAACAGTCTTCGTCCACTTTCTTGAAGTGCTCGTACCAAGCATTCATTTGTATCGGGCAAGTAACATATGGTTTGGAGTTTATTTTTCGTACCTGTCTCCAGAATGTTGTAGCATCAGAAATACTAGACATCAGAGATCTCATCAGGTCGCTATGGTACTGACTTTTCTTTTTTCTAATCATATTTTGTACTCATTCCTCTTCGCTACAAAATCAGATCTTGTCGCTTCAGAATGAGTAAATTTATAGCGACGATATAAAACGCCTAGAATCTGCTTGACTGCTGTGCAGTCCTGATCATACCATGGTTGCCTCATCCTATATTTCCCAACCCGAAAACTCTTTCTCATAGGATCGGCAGCCTGTAGCGACCAAAATAATTTCCCGGTCAAAATAATTTCCGGAAGTCATCGCAGAGTTATCTGCTCGGCTCTCTCTTTATGCGATTTACCGCTCCTGCACCTGCTGTTCTTCGCATGGAATATATCCCGACAAACGACGCATTAGTTGCTTTACGAGTTTTTGTGTTTTTGGTGCATTTGTCATTTATTGGCGCTGCTGAAATGGTCGAAGTCGGAAACATTCGGAACGTCGTTTAGCTTAAGATTACACCCGAATCACACGGACCGTTAAGGTGCATGGAGTACAGTACCGTTGAGCAAGACGTTTGTCACAAATCGCAGATATATTAACGCGGCCGGATCTTAGCATAACTCCCCGGGCGTGCGAAGTCAGTCAAGCGGAGTGGCGGGTGCCGTCTCTTTTTAGAGTTGAATTCTCAGCACGTCCCGAGCAGATAACTCTGCGATAACTTCCGGAAATTATTTTGGCCGGGAAATTATTTTGGCCGCTACACAGCCTGTACAAAACATTCACTTAATATTTCTACGACTGTATCGGTATTCATTTCTTCAGATACGACCATCTCCCGTAAACCAGATACTTCAAAGTTACCTACTAAAGCTTCTTGGAATTCTTTTACTTCTTCAGTATCCCACACAATCCTATTGATTTGTATGCCTTCAATACGAGCATCAGCTATAGTGCAACAAACACACAATTCAAAACACAAATGATCAGCCAATACATCATCCTTAACAGTTAAATTCTCACAGTTTGTTACAAAATCCTTGGATACGAGAAAGTAATCAATAACACTACTCCCACCAGTCGAAATGTATGTACAGTTTCCTTCTCTGTCTCCTGCTATAAATCCATTCAGAATTGTCAGATCAAAACCCAGGCATATAGATAAAAGTCCATGACTATTATCATTAACGGTATTGTCTAATGAGTTTCTGTATGAGTATAAGTCACTTTGTCTTATATCCTCTAAAGCATCTGTTCTGGCCACATTCAAGTTTTCTGTTCTTGCATTGAAATCGTCACACGCTACTACAAAGTGAGAGAGAGAGAGAGAGAGAGAGAGAGAGAGAGAGAGAGAGAGAGAGAGAGAGAGAGAGACAGGGACCGGGGGAGGAAGGGGGGAACGGACGCACAGACAAACAGACAGACAGACAGACAGACAGACAGACAGACAGACAGACAGACAGACAGACAAACAGACAGACAGACAGACAGACAGGCAGATAGACAGACAGACAGATAGACAGACAGACAGACAGACAGATAGACAGACAGACAGATAGACAGACAGACAGACAGACAGACAGACAGACAGACAGGCAGATAGACAGACAGACAGATAGACAGACAGACAGACAGACAGACAGATAGACAGACACACACATACACAGACACTCGAGAGACAAAGAGGACATACATGCATACATAAGGAACGGTAATGCAGGGGGCAGAGAATCCAGAGAGAGTGGCGAAAAGACAAACAGAGGAATAATTACGTCGAAGCTTTCACCATGATCTATTGTATTCTGCCATCTCTGGCTCCTTACAGAGAAAAAAACCCACATCTAGACAGGGTGATACAACACGTACAGCAAAGAGCAGCATGAGTGCTGCACAGGAGGGACAGACAAGAAGGGACACAGACAACGAGGGACACAGACAACGAGGGACTCGGGCCACACTGGGGCAGGCCTGGCCTGGAAGCACTGTGCAAGTCAGAGAAAACACGACTCACTCACACAAAATCGGAAGCCGGCACTTCCACTGGTAAAACCGCTGTGTTATCCGTTAATCCTGTAGAGGCAGGGGGAGACGGGGGAGAGGAGGGAGAGCGAGGAGGGAGAGCGGGGAGGAAGGAGGGTAGGCAAGGAGGGGAGGGGGGGGGGGGATGGAGTGCTGGGACGCCAGGGCAAAGGGCTGGACTCCGGGGCACTGGGAGAGGGAGAGGAGGCGAATCTGGCAGGGAGACAGGTATGTGGACTGCCTGCCCCCACTGTGCGCTTGCTCCTGTCACCCCGCCCTGGCTGCACCTTCCCCCCCCCCCTCAACCCCCTCTTTCACCCCTGCTCTTGCCTGTCCCCAGGCCCCCTCCCTGTCCCCCTGTCTGATCAATGCATGGCCTCTCCCCCTACTTCCCTTCCCTCCACATTCATCCCGACCCCTGACTGGCCCTTCCCCTTTACTCGCCCACCACCCAAGCTCTCTCGGTTCAAACTCCAGCTAACTTCCCTACCCCCCCCCCCCCCCACCCCTCCCAAAAGTTTCTGCTAGGCCCGTGTTGTCCCCTGAATGTCCCTCTCAGAGTCTATCCTCATTTGTTATTTCTGTCCGTGTGTGTGCGCGTGTGCACGCGCATGCGTGCGCGTGCGTTTGTGCCTGCGTACGGGTATGCATATGTGTCTTGGGGCTGTATATACGGTCATGGTCTCTGCGCAAAATGTGCGCTATTTATGTATAATTAACTCTCTTTTTACTTTTAGTACCTACACTACATACACTGGACCGGCATGTGAATGGTAACGTATAGAAAAGTGCCCGCTTGCATGAAAACGCGCGCGCGCGCGCATATGTGTGCTCGCGTACTTTGAAGTGCATGCCGTACGTATCTTG